>ML978329.1:0-48429 GCA_010015745.1 Setomelanomma holmii
TGTGCTACCATGCGAAACAAGGTTGGACTCCGTGTGCTACATCGGATGACTATTAGACTCCTTGTGCTACCGCGAGCTTCCGGCCACTTAGGTATATAGAGACTGTTTGCCTGCAATCATCATTCAGTAGTTTTTCTGTATCCTTTCGTACAAGACCTATAGGTGGCAATTGTATCCTGGCTCCTGCTCCCACGCACTCCCACATGCCTCTGAGTGAGTTCGGCCCACATACGGATCTCTTGTCTTACCTGCGTCGTTACAAGGGGAAGGGCCCTTGGGGCCAACCCCTCGAGGATTTATAAGGCATGGCTGCTCTCAGTCAAGAAAGGAGACTTCTTTTTATTTTTCTAGGCCGCGTGGACCTCCACCTTCAAGGAGAGCCTCATTCTCAAGTCCTTTGAGGCCACTGGGGTGTGGCCAATGGAGAGAGACGTTATCCTTAAAAGATTCCGCCCACAGACACCACCAGAAGAAGAACAACCCAGAAGCTCTCCTATACTTGCTGAGAGTGATTGGAGAAAGATGAGATCAATTATAGAGCAAGCAGTCAAATATAGAGCTAAGAAGAGTAGGAAAAAGATTGCCCTTTCTCTCCACCATCTTAATGTATAGAACAACCTCTTACACTATAAAGACGACAGCTTAAGGCAGTCTCTTAGAGTTAAAAAGAAGCACAAAAAGAAGGGAAGGACCCTTGATCTTCAGCAGAGTGAGGAGTACTATAGTGGTGCTGTTCTCTGGTCTCTAAGAAAGGTTAGAGAGGCTAACTTCCGTGAGAGAGTAAGGAAGCAAGAGGAGCAAGAGGAAAACCTCAGAAAAGCTCAGATAAAGGACCTTAAGGCTCAAGCTGCCTTGCTTAAGCATAAAGAAGCAGAAGAGAAGCGTGTGGCGCAAGAGATAGCCAAGGTGGAGAGAGAGAGAGAGAAGGAAAGAGTAGCAGCAGAGAGAGCTGAAACCAAGCGCAAGAAACAGGAGGAAACAGAGGCTGCAACCGCCCAAAAAGCTATACAATCATCTCAAAGAGGCAAGAGAGCAGCCTCACAAAAGCTTGCGCGTGCGCAAAAGCGTATGCGGGTTGCACAGCCTGCTAAAGGTGGTGGTGGTGGTGCCCCTTCACTATCAACACTACTAACAAAAACCACCACCAAGGGCCGCCCTATCAAGCTGCCTATATAAGTTTTGTAGCCTAAATTGATCGCAAGCATCACTTTAATACTCTACCACAAAATCTCGTGATAGTAGCTATTGTAGGTGACAGTACAGCCTCATCTTTGTGGGTGGGCTTTTGGTGTTAGGGTGGGTCGGCACCCCGAGTGGCTCGTTGCGCCGACGCCCACGGTAAGTCGCCCCTCGGACGTGAGGGGTCGCGCTACACCAGTCCAAATTAGTGGCTGCATGGAAAGAAGCAATCGTACCCTGCTTACGTACTTGCTTACTTTTTGAACTTGCTTACCTTTTTGTACTTGCTTACTTTTTTGTACTTACCCTGCCAGGATGAAATCCTATCGGCGTGGAATAACACAGAGCCCTGGCCTAAACGTGCCACTGAGTCAGCTATGTTTGGGAACATGTTGAAGGTAAAAGGTATAAAATTTGCAGCTCCCCAGGTGCTGTGTTTGAAATGCTCTTGGATGTTCAGATTCCAGCTAGGTAAAGTGTGCATGACGACATAAATTCTGCCACAATCCTTCACCAAGTGAAATTAACGCCACCAACAGCTCGCTCTGTATGCATGCGGACTTCAACGCGATTCATGATTGTGTCATTCCTGCAGCCTACCTCGCGAGGCGGGTGGGCCAGAGCTCCATGGGGTTGAGCGACTGGATATAAAGACCAGCTGCGCCAGTGCATCTCCATACCACAACACTCAGGGTCCAGCATTCACACATTTGTACGCTGCCACAATCTGGAAACCATTCGATATATACAACCAACTTCCTTCGTTACAATGAAGCTCAGCATCGCCCTTGTTACTGCCTTGATTGGCGTCGTCACAGCCTTCCCCACGGACACCCTGTCCGACGTCTCTATCGTCGATCGCTCGGTAGACCTCTTAACCAAGAGAGACTGCGCGAGTGGGACTTTTTGCAGCAACGCTGGCGAAAAATTGTGCCTATGCAATCAAGGCAAGCATGTGAGTGCTCTCTCTCTCATATATCGTCTTTTGACATCATTTGCTCATACAGCATGCCTAGTGTACATGCACGTTTGTTCCAAACATCTCACCAGGGGGTAATCTAGGAGGTAAGTCTCGTCAACCGCGTTTTTCTACGCTACTTTGCAAGGCTGCTCATACTTAAGATATTTAGCTTATCTCTGGCTTTGCTGGGACTGCCCCAAACCTGCTAATGGAGGACTCCAGTGCATTAATGGAGCGTGCAACAAGGGTTAGACGTATGAGGTTTTGTTGCACGCTAGCAGGGCTATCCCTACATTCTCTCGTTGTACACGTATATATAGCTTCTCTCGTTCATAGCTACACAATCAACTCAGTCCTTCATTCCTCCTTCCACATCACACATCCAAGAGATAACCCTGCTAGCGCGTAACAATTAGTGACTCCTTCAGGCCGTACAGGGCGCGGAGCACTAGCATGATCTCGCCTTCAGTGTGGCGGAAAGGCTCAGGTGTTTCAGCGTATAGCCTTAGATCGATCTCAGCTTTCAGAAAGGCAGTAGGTACGTCGTACTGCTTAAGCTCTAGGTCGAAGTAATTGGCGATTGCAATAAGAGCGCGAAAGCTGCGGATTGCAAGTGTAGCAGCATACGTGTTATCAAGAGGAGCTTGGAGGTCTCCTTAGACGACAAGTTGAGCCTTGAATCGTGAGAGATATCCATCTCCGTCTGTCTTATATGTGAAGATCCACATCGGCGGCAGTACCTCACTGTCTGCAGTGGCCTTTGATTGCTCTGTCTGTCCAAAGACACCTTTGGCGCGTAGATCTTGCCATTCAATCTCCATAACGCGTCGAAACTGATCGCCGAACATGTGTGTATTGAGCTGGTTTTCTGACTTCGGCAGAGGCGGCAGCTGTGACTGATGGATTCGTGGTACTTCGCCTGCCCTAGCGGAGGCCCTGTCAGAGAGAATCTCGGTTGAGAACGCTCGCAGGTAATCGACAGGAGACTCAGGTCCCAGTCTCGCAGCGTAGGACTGGATAGCAAAGTTGTTCAGATCTCTCAGCTTTCGATTGCGCTTGCCTGAGACAATCAGGTTCGTGTCAGTTGGATCAAGATTGACGTCCTATGGCGCTTTCTCGCCTCGTTGGCGATAGCCCTTCGGGACTACATGTATTGTGTCCTCCTCACATGGTCTAGGAGTCGGCATTTGTTATTGAGTTTCAGGTGCGTCGTCAGTCATCTTACCCCCCAACTGGGAGCCTCCAGCTCTTGCAGCTGAGGTCACAGGTGCTGTGCGCTGACGCGTTGTCAATAACTCCTCGATGCTGATCTCGTCGTCCTGAGACATCTCAGGATATTTGAGTAGCTCGATTACCTCCTCGATCACAGGCGTAGAGGCGTAGCCATCCATTCCATCAAAGAAGAGCGTAGGTTCGAATACGACGTCACGTGTGACGATGACAGTGTCCTTTGTAGGCAGCCATATGCAGAAGATGTTAGTGCCTTGGTAGTCAACGAGGTGGCCGATAAGAGTGCGCAATTCAAGCTTGTCGGCAGCTCTGAAGTCGCGGTTGTAGACGTAGGCGCGGCAGCCGATAGGCCTTATATGGGCGACGAGTGGCTTTCGTCCCCATACGACCTCATACGGTGTCTTCCAGCCTAGTGCTTTAGTAGGCGTGCGATTGAGGATGTACGCGGCAGTGCGATACATCTCATGTGATAGATCCTTTGGCAGGTTGGCGTGTATGCGCATAGCGCAAGCTCGCTAAGTGAGAACTCCGCCTGCGTGCTCAATGAGTCCATTCGGCTCCTTTGTACCAGGTGGGGCCGGCTTGTAGAGCATACCCAGCTCCTCCGTTGTGCTGATCAGATCGTTGCTAAATACTTTCTTGTTGTCGCATCAGACAGTGACTACGTCAGCGTTGTACACGCACTGAGTTCGGCGGATTAAGGACATAAACTAACAATCGAGTGTCGGCTTGTCCTTTCGCTTAATTGTGGCGATCTCATGCCACTTTGAGTATTCGTCCATAGAGTGTACAGCGTATTTGCTGCCATCGTGACACTCCTCTCCCACAGGGATGATGTAGATTAGATCTATCGCAATTCGATAGAATAGTCGTTGTGCGCAGCTCTCAGACGGACGTCTCGAGATGATGTGAGTCATTCGAGCTTTGGTGCAGGTCTGGCACATGCAATTTATGTGATCTCCAGTCAGCTGAATGCCAGTGACGTTTGATTCGAGCTGTTTGACTGCCTTTCGACCTGGGTGGTCCCAAATCTGATGTGCAGCGTGTCGATCGACTACGTTGGTAGGCTTTGGTGCGTATGACGGGCGATAGGAAGCCCCAAACGTACTCAGCAGTGTGTGGAGAAGTCTTGGATGTGTGATGTGGAAGGAGGAATGAAGGACTGAGTTGATTGTGTAGCTATGAACGAGGGAAGCTATATATACGTGTACAACGAGAGAGTGTAGGGATAGCCCTGCTGGCGTGCAACAGGTATTCTTGATTAGCAGTTGTTAGAGAGTAGAGATCCTGAAGTGTTTTGATTTGATCGTGTACAGATAGCTTGTCTTTGATGTGATAGAGGAGATCCTGCTGTATAGTCTTAGTGATATGTGCTTCAACTTGTCCTAACTTATCTTTCTAGCGTCTGTATTCTTTAATTTCTTTGTAGTAGTTGCTGAGATCTTGATTGTATTGCAAGAGAGCTTGCTAAGTAGGCTGAGTTGGTGGAGATCCGTCAGCATTCACGGTAGGTGCTGTTGAAGTAGAAATTTTGATCTAGGAGTTATACATTGGTCTCAGGTGAGATGAGAGGCTAAGTACTCTGTTTACCAGCCACTTGTTCCTCCCATAACTGAGGTCCTCGCGACTGCTGCGTCTGATTGTCTAGGCAGCACCTGCTCTCAACAGGTGCTGGCCGAACAGGCTTCTCAGGCTTTTGGAGCGGATGATGGATCTGGTTAGGATCGATATACTCCCATACTTCTCCTGCTTCAGCAATGCGTTTGACAACAAAGATCTAGAGTTCCTAGTTACTCTGGCCTTAAAGGACGATGTCGGAAGTAACAGTATTTTTCGACATGTTGACAGCGGCGTTCTTTCGATCAGTAGATAGGTAGGTAGCTAATTCAATAATAGATAGAGCGGATTAGGCTGAGCTCATAACTGTAAGTAGTTAGGAGCAGGTGGGATAATATGATGTGAGTTGTATTGTCCTGTGTCAGACTGAGGTATCCGTAACCTGAGTTATACATATGAAGTAGTGGGCTGATTGGTTGGTGGATAATCCACGTGACCATGAAAGTGCCCTAGGCTTACAGTTGGATTGTCTTGAAGTACGGCTGCGTACCCCACCAGCACCCCCACCACACGAGACGCCATAGCAGTCAAAGACTCCAAGCAATACCCACAAGTTTGGATCTCAATCAAGGCTAGAGAGCAACTCTTTTACTCGATGGCCTGTTACAGCTCAGGCTGGCTTCTCTCAGCTCATAAAAGGTGGTGAACTAATGCTACTCTAAAACGCGCCTCAAGCAGACTAGATTTCTGAGCTTGAAGAGCAATTGGCAGTAATGACTAAAAGAAAATCGCGTAAAATGAAGCAGATTCAGCAAGGTGGTACTATAGAGTATGGGACTGCAGCAGCGCAGGTAGCTGCTAAGGCGTCTGTAGCGCCTCAGCGATCGAAGAAGACTCGTAGTAGTGGTGATCAAGAAAGAGCCCAACCAGCTTTATGCCATTGTGGGAACTGCGGCAAGACTAGACACAACATGCGAACGTGCCAAAAGGATACAGAGGCTTCTTCTGAATCTGATGTAAGCACGACGTACGTAGGCTCTTTGTTTGATAGTGATGAAAGCGAAGATTAGAAACATGAGTTGGTGCTGCCAAGACTTTTTGGGCAGCTCGGTGGGTTGGGCAGCTGGGTAGTGGAATACATTATACGATATTATTTTCTCTTCCAAAGTGCTTCTGTTGCTTGCTATCGACTTGCGCCGGTCGCGGCGCATTGCTAAGCAAGCGGGTACCCGCGTTAGCGGGCAGGCAGCGACCTGGGGCTATCTAGCACGCAAGCTCTCGATATGCCAGGATCGGCAGAATGGGCATATTTTGATCGATGCGCCGGCTGAGAAGGTGCTTGTACCGGAGCTGTATGCGCATGAGATGGATGGAGTGAGGCAGGATAGTGTATCTCTTGGGGTGAAAAATCAGACGACATGGGGATTCAGGTACACGCCCGAAAGCTGTTATGCGAATGGGACGGTGAGCACTAGAGATTACTACGAGGTTAAGTTGATGGGGTTGCCGGAGAGTGTGTATGATACTGCGGGGTATGAGATTGAGTTTGAGGGGTTCTTGAAGGTGCATCAGTGGATGTAGTGGGTGATCGCATTAGGCAGAATTGAAAAAGACACGCAATAATGATGCCGTGGTAAGAAAGAGATGTCACAACAACCTGCAAAACTTAAGCTAAAACCAACGCAAGGGAGATATGTCGCATCGTGTATTGTACAAAGACCTTAAGAGTCACCACAACAGTCGCAACACTCCTAAACGCGAGCGATGCTTGCAGGCTCGCCGAGGCATCCTAGATTGGCACGACGTACATCCAATAGCGCACGTCATTCGTAAGACCGTTTGGCTGCGTCAACATCTGTTGCTCGATGTAAGAGACAGCGTTGATATAGTCTGCATGAAATTTAGTATCCCAGACCGCGCTCGTTCATTGCGCGGCTTGAATGCTTACTCTTGATGTCCTGAGTGTTCGGATTGGCAAGGCCAGTTGCGCCATTGCGATGTCCTGCAAGCCAGCGGTCCCGGCCGTAGTACGACTGGCACTCGCTGAGACATTGAACATCGGCGTTCAAGTTCGAGCTGTAGGAGAATTGCGTCAATGAATGCGTTCATCTCAGGTGGACGAATACATACTTCAACACCGCGCCATTGTTCCAATCTGACTGCGATTGACCCTTGAAGCGGCTGCAACAGACGCGAAGCAAGCCCCAGTTTTGTTTGAAGATACCAAAGTTGGCGGAGTCGTTTTGCTTGTTGTCGCCGTACGCGTAGCTGGTGTCCATGCGCTCGGTCTCGAGCATTGCGATGGCAAGGTTGAAAGAGTTCGCGCCGGCCGCAGTGACTTGTTGCTTGCGCTGACCGAGCCCGGAGATCGTATAAGAGCCGGTTTGCTGACGGGCCTGGAGAGCGTTCGATGTGGCAGGCTCGGGAATGGCAGCAGCAGATGCGCCAGTGGCCAGGAGCGCGGTGGCGAAGGCGGAAAGCTTCATCGTCGTTGTGATGGTTAGAGGTGAAAGATGTCTAAGGTAGGTATTCTTAATGAGACGCTGTATGATGGAGATGATGCTCTTTATACTGTGGAGTCCACGATGGCCATGCTTCTGTTCTACTGCATCGGGTACGGAGCAGAGCATGCACCCCAGATTTCGAAAATCTCCGCATTATAAGTAAATCTCTTGGAAATAAATCTCAAAAGGTTACTCAGAGAAACGAGTCTCCATGGTCACCAAACCGAAGGCTCTACCACGTGTCGCCCTATTCGTGTGGCAGCATGCGGAGGATGGGCTTCCGTCTCCTTTCTCAGCGCTGTCGTGATACACACGATCGTGGCCAAGTGCTCATGTTCATTTCGTGGTCCATCGTACAAGCTCTGATGCTGTATTTTCGAGAGGTGGAAGTTGCGATAATTATCCGAATCTGGCGAAGGACGATCGGAGTTGGCATCTCCGCAGCTAATCTGACACAGCCCTTTGTTTCGAATCGCACCACAAGTAATCTACTCGAGCCTCTAGCGCCGGCACGTGGTCGGTAGCCGTGAGTCGAATGACCCCGCATGGAAGTTGTTTCGATCGAAAGAAGGCTTGTGTAATGTTCAGGCAGCGAAGAGCTTCTTGCATCTTGCTGTCCCTAGTGACGCCACTCTGCAGCACCACGAGCACGGGAGGCCATCTCACTACCTCGCGAAGTGCGATGCAGTAGTGAGCAACGAGGTCTCCAAAGGTTGGCCTCATTTGTGAGATCACACTGGCTTCAGAGTCATGAATGCAGTGTCGTTGCCGAGATGTTTTATGATCCCTCACCGGTCCGCGCCATCGCGTCCGTCGACTGTGTGGTCTTCGGAATCCTGCCGTCAAGGGCAGATGTGATGAGACGGGCTGGAATTGAACGGTCCAGTTTTGAGTTGCGTGTTGAGCGAGATTACCGTGATCCTAGGACCATCACAAGCACCTGGTCGACCAAAAGTGACAATATCGGACGGTGGCAATTCGCTGATTGTGAACCAGCCTTTTGGGAAGATTTTCCTACCAAGCGGTCGCAGCTGCGCGAGACAGACTGCAGTGATGCCGACGGCTGGTTCAGCGACTGAAGTGATGGTGATTGGCCAAGCGGTGACTGGACGGTAATGACTTCGCTCAGCGATCGGTCTTCGGAGCGACAAGATGCAAGGAGACTTACACGTGAAATCGCTTGTGTTGAGAAGCATGTTCTTGAAATAGAATGCTCGAATGATAGCAGCGATAACAGGCCTGAGGTTCGCATTTAGTCCGTATCACATAGACACCGAGCTCGAAACGAAGGACTTACAAGGCACCCATGCCAAGCAGTAACGAAACACAAAACTTCTTTCTCAACTCCATGGTCATGTTCCATACCATGATACAGGGCAACAGCGCCAGCACTACGTCGGTAGCGATGTCGCATGCGTTGACAGTCTGCAAGATGGCGAAGGCTTTGTGTGGATCCAAGCATTTCCCTTGGGCGGCTGGCTCGAAACGATCCCAGAAATACGCCACGGGCTGACACTGGAGGATCTGGAGGAGCAGTGTGCCCAAGCCGGTTGCAGCAGAGGCGCATGCCGCAATTATAGCAGTCAAATGTAGGCTGCGAGGCGGGCAGAGCGAACAGAAAAAGACGGCAACCGAGACCTTGACTGCGCAGTTGGCGAAGATGTAGAAAGGTTGAGCTATCCACCAGAACTGTTGAGTGCGAAGTCAGTACCAATCCTCATCTATCGGAGCTGGAACTCGGGAAACGGAAGACCGACTTTTAGAGCCATACGCAAAGTCGAGGGACCGTCCATGAGAACTACCGACAAGTGCTTGCCATGACCATATTGGATTTGGTGCAAGACGCAGTATACGAAGGCAATAAGGTTGGCCAAACTGAACATGATCAAATAGTCATCGGGAGCGAAGCGATGCTGGAGGAAGATGCGAACGTAGCAGCGCAGGCCGACTGCGACTGTTGTGATGCTGAGGGCGACTACTACGAATATAGTCAGAGTGGGGCCCAGATCTACGGTTGTTGCCATCTTGGAAGCCTGTAATGAATGGAAGGAGCACTGTCAGTCGGAACGACGATTGAAGACCCGGGAAGAGGGCCAAGAAGAACGGCGGATGATATCGTGAATACGACGGATCGCGCTCCTCGCCCTGATTTATACCAGTATATATGCACATCGATGCATTGCTTGGACAATTGCCGGACTGGCCTCGTAAGCTCTAGGAAATGCAGGGTCAATGTGCGCCAGTTCAGACATGATTGTGGAAGACATTCAGGTGTGATTGGTCTATCCGCCCATAATTTTGGTGCTTTCTCTTGGAGTGTGGTTGCTAGGAACGCCCGATCTGTGCCTATCGCTGGCAGTGACATTCCCAGGCATGGAGGCTGCTGAACGCTAGTTGCAGAGCTGTACACTGGCGAGTACTGATTGGCTGCCAATTTGGACTATGTCACGCCACTCGAAACGAAGAACGCCAGCCTTGCAGTCCCGCGGAACGTCATGTGGCAATTACCCCTTTGCCCAACATTATCTGCTGCACAGAACATTAGAAAGTTCTGGGGCGATCTGCTCACCATGCGCTCGCAGCAGGAGCCACAGGGAAAGATCCCGCTTCTGTTTGCCCGTGATCGTAACCGTAGGTGAAAGTACAGAATTAGATGAGACCGTGCCCATGCGAAAATGAGGAAGCAAAGTTTTCAAATGAATGTTTGCTTTCCCAGACATGGCCCTTCGTTTTGTACCTCAAAGCTCGGAATCACACCACCGGCAAATGGTGCAACGAGAGCCACGGTCTCTTGATCTGAAGGGTACGTCGTGATATGCCCAACACCCGTCGTGTCCGTTGCAAATAGTAACCCGCCTTTCCCTCCCACGATCCAGATATCTGCAGTATTATCCTGAGGCAGCGTGACATGCGCAATGCCAGACAAGAAATGCACAAGCTGTGGTGCGGGAGCAGTGTGCAAGCCGCCGTTATATCGAGGTGGTAAAATAGTATACGCTAGATTGGTGTTGTTGCTAATAGTCGCGACCTGTGTACCACTTATACCTGGGATGGAGGAACGCTTGAATGATGTGGTGAGCTTCCAGCATTGAATGATGGTGCTGTTATTCCTTGAAACGAGGGCTGGCGCGATCAGGTACGTGTTGTTTGTATCCGTCTGCGCAAAGATTTGAGACAAGACAGAGACGCAAGCGACGAGGAGATGTGCAATGCGCATTGTGAGACTGGACAAGAAGGCAGTTTGGTTTAGCTTGATAGAACGAGGAGATGCGAAATCTTGTCATATAGGAAAGTTGCAGACACCGAGTTGTTGACGGAGACCTGTAACTAGCAACAAAGAATTACAGCTGACTAGAAGTTTGCTTATACTTGGTATGCAAGCGGGGTAAGACGCGTGATGAACTCGAGGCGCGTCCTCAAGCTTTGGATCGACTGTCAGCCAATGCAGTCGTGTAAAGCTCCGAGCTTCGCCGGATTTGTATGCAGCGTTGGAATCGATGGCTGCGAGACAAAAAAGCGCCATCAGGGCTAAAATGGGTATGCATTGAGCACAGCCAGACTGCGCAAGGGTTCCCAGTCGCCTGATGGAAAGACAAGTTATGGGGTTCGAAGGACGAAAGTCGGCGGCGGTGGGGCATTCGGGCTACGTGATCACGTGGCCTCGGTCGACGGAGGAAATTCAGCGTCGACTTCGTCACCATTCGAGACGACTAGAGGCGCTCGCCATCACCTCGCGGCCGCCACAATAACCCAACCTGCTGCCTGACTACGGTAGCACACCACTGGCGCGGCATTCCACTCCTCATCTACACGTCAAACTACGCCGTATATATCCGCCACCCGTCATGTCCACGCTCCTCCGCCGGTCAGGTCATCTCGCCCGCATTGCCAAACCGAGCCTCAGCGCCGCATCACGAGCCCCACTCACCTTACGGAGACGCGTACCTATCCCTCAGTGTATATACGCACAGCAGCGCGCACGGAGATATGCGACAGGCCCGCCAGAAGAGCCGAAGAACAAGAAGGATGACGAGGTAGCGAAAAAGGAAGGCGAGCAGCCTGCATCGGATGGCGCACAGGAGGGTCAGAGAGATGATTCACCGCAGATGGCGAAGCTCACACCAGAGGAGGAGAAGCTGTTAGATCAGCTCGTTTCCTTTGTGTCAATGGGCGTGCCCAAGTCGCAGAAGGCAGCCATTAAGCAGGCCATGGAGGAGATCAAGAAGACAGGCATACCGCCAGAGCTGCGGCAGGAAATGGACCGCCTGGCTCGTGGCGAGAAGCTGGACCTCGCCACTGCAGCCAAGATTTCGCGATTAACGACAAACATGGCGCGCAAGGCTGCCGAGCAGCAGCGCTTCAAGGACGACAGCACAGAGGAGCCGCAGCAGAAGTCGGGTGCACATGACCCAGGTCCACAGGGCAAGGAGAAGGGCTCCAAGGGGGGCGCTGGAGCAGGTGGACCTGGCGGGCCCGGTGGACCAATGTTTGGTGGCAGCATGGACACCAACACCATCCTCATCACCGCGTTCCTTACATACCTGACGTACAAGATGATCTTCCCGGGCGAGAACACGAAGGAGATTACATGGCAGGAGTTTAGGACGACATTCTTGGACAAGGGCCTGGTGGAGAAGATTGTCATTCTGAACGGCAACAAGGCCAAGGTGCACCTGCATCGCGAGGCAGTCGCGTCAATGTACCCTGACTCGCCTTCGGTTAACCAGAACTTCTACTACTACTTTACCATCGGCTCTGTGGAGGCGTTCGAGAGGAAGATGGACGATGCGCAGTACGAGCTTGGCGTGCCTAGCTCAGAGCGTATTCCCGTGGCATACTCGAATGAGATCTCATGGTTCGGCACATTCTTGTCTTTCGGTCCCACAATATTATTGCTCGGTTCCCTCTTCTACTTCACCCGACGCGCAGGCGGCGGTGGCGGAGGAGGTTCAGGCGGTATTTTCGGCATGGGCAAGAGTCGGGCGAAGAAGTTCAACCATGAGACGGACGTTAGAGTCAAGTTTGCCGATGTCGCTGGTATGGACGAGGCCAAGCAAGAGATCATGGAATTCGTCTCGTTCCTCAAGGATCCCGGACGATTCCAGAAGCTTGGAGCCAAGATTCCTCGTGGTGCCATTCTGTCCGGTCCTCCAGGTACCGGTAAGACACTTCTCGCCAAGGCTACCGCTGGCGAGTCGGGTGTACCATTCTTCAGCGTCAGCGGTTCCGAGTTTGTAGAGATGTTTGTTGGTGTTGGTGCGTCGCGTGTACGAGACCTCTTCGCCAATGCGCGAAAGAGCACACCATGCATCATCTTCATTGACGAAATCGATGCTATTGGACGTGCGCGATCAAAGCAAAACTTTGGCGGTGGCAACGATGAACGCGAGGCGACTCTCAACCAGATCTTGACGGAAATGGACGGTTTCAACACTACCGAGCAGGTTGTCGTGCTAGCCGGTACCAATCGTGCCGATGTCCTCGACAAGGCTCTCATGCGACCGGGTCGCTTCGACAGGCATATCAACATTGACCGCCCGACTATGGACGGCCGAGCGCAAATCTTTGGCGTGCACATCAAGAAGATTATCACCAAGGAAGATCTAGAGTTCCTCAAGGGCAGGTTAGCAGCTTTGACACCAGGTTTCTCTGGAGCCGATATTGCCAACTGCGTCAACGAAGCTGCATTGATAGGTGAGTACTCCTGCATACACACCCTGATTCTTACTAACGCAATATAGCCGCCCGCCATCAAGCCGAGTCGGTCGCAATGGTACACTTCGAGCAAGCCATCGAGCGTGTCATTGGCGGCCTCGAGAAGAAGTCTCTCGTGCTCAAGCCAGAGGAGAAGAAGACTGTCGCATACCACGAGGCCGGGCACGCAATCTGTGGTTGGTACTTCAAGTACGCAGACCCACTCCTCAAGGTGTCCATCATCCCACGCGGCCAAGGCGCCCTAGGCTACGCACAATACCTTCCCAACGGCGACACGTACCTCATGAACGTCAACCAACTCATGGACCGCATGGCCATGACACTTGGCGGGCGTGTATCGGAGGAACTCCATTTCGACACCGTAACGTCCGGTGCATCAGACGATTTCCGCAAAGTCACACAAATGGCCACGGCCATGGTCAGCAAATGGGGCATGAGCAAGAAAATCGGCTACATCTACTTCGAAGACTCGGAGCAAGGCCAACAACTCACCAAGCCATTCAGCGAAGACACAGCAAAGAACATCGACATGGAAGTCAAGCGCATCGTCGACGAGGCGTACAAGCAATGCAAAGACCTGTTGACGGAGAAGAAGCATGAAGTCGGCCTTGTGGCTGAGGAGTTGCTCAAGAAGGAAATGATTGGCCGTGAAGATATGATCAGACTACTGGGTCCACGGCCGTTTGAAGATCCGGCGGACTTCCATAAGTACTTCTCCGGCGAGCATGGCAAGGTACCGGGGTTGATTGAGCCCAAGGGTGACGATGGTGTCAAGGGCCCACTGGTACCGCCCGCGCCGGCGACATTCAAGGACCTTGACGTACGGCGGTGAGGGTGGTGAGGCAGAACAGTTTCTTTGAGTTTCTTTCTTGGCATGGCGCGGCGAGATTCTCATCCCACTCATGAGCATGCTCTGGTGTATTTGATAAGTCTAGACTGGTGGCCATATGGGTGTACATGTGGTCTTGTAAAATAGTAGAGGCATGTGAATATGATGAAATCAATAGGATGAGATATCATTTCAGGTTATTGCGTGGCGTTGCCTTCTGATACTATATTTGGTTGAACGATTCGGCGAAGCTGGTCGCAATGTTAGGTCGATTGGCTTCAGGGTATTAGAATAGGCTACGTCAGCAGCTTCGACTGGTACTATAGGAGTTTTAATCGTGTACCAAACCATGTCGATGATGCCTGCGGCTTTTTGACTTCATCTTGCTACATCGACTGAGCGGTTTGCATGGAGGATGATCGGATCACCAGAGAGGGCCACACGAAAAGTCAAGCAAGCATGCAGCAAGCAGGCGAAGTTGGAGCTTGATGGTTGTACAGTCTATTCATCGACTCGATATAATCTCGCCACTGCCCCTCCGCTATGTGTACAAGTCCTCTTCACCAGGTGTCACTCGTCTCCATACCGAATCTACTCCTCATCGCCAAATAGCGCTCGTCCAGTCTTGCTGTTGTAGAACTCGTTCCTAGTAATACCATTAGCCCGCACTCCAGTTATGCAATTGACCCCACGGATTGTGCCCACATCCATCCTCCTCACCGAAACTCCTCTCATGTATCAAGCAAGACTTACTTCTCAATGGCCCACTGCATGCACCCATACGCAACCAGGAACGGCGGAATCGTGAACAGAACCTGGTTCCTGGAGCGCCGCATGACATTCCAGAAGCCCTTGGCGATGAACGTAGCCATTGGACGCTGTCGGTTTGGGCTGAGCGAGTACGTGACTACGCCCTTGCCGGGACGGCCACCGCCTTCATAAGGGTTGCCCCAGGAGCCGATGTGCCATCTATGTATGCATTGTTAGTACGTGTGTCTTCGATGTATGTACATGCGTGGTGCAAAGTTCGGTGCGGTGCGGCGGCGCGGGAGAGTCGGCGGATGCGGGGAAAGGACGTACGTGGCTTTGTATCGCGCGTTGGGGTCGGAGCCGCCGCCTGCCATTGTTGCGATGTGGTGAGGTTGGTGGGGGGTGCAATTGAGGGTTGTGCGGGCGTTGACGTTGTGGTGAGGAAGCTTGTCGATGCGAGCCGGAGCTTCTTCGCCAAGCATTAGAAGACGCTAGTATCAGGAATGGAAAGGTGCGAGTCGTCTGACTAACATCGTTCTGATTGGCCATGGAATATTCATCAGCCTCACAAAGCCATGATTGTCAGGCAGCGGTTGTGCCATTCGTTGATTCATCACAGTGGATACAGTAGACTGAGAACACCTACAACGCCGGCGACACATCCTGCTGCGCTCAGCGACTCTCCTCCGCCTCGCCCTCCCCCTTCCCATCAGGAACACAAATGCCCTGCAAAATCCTCAACTTATCGCACTTCACGCCCTCATTGCCTCCAATAGCCTTCAACTCCTCCACACTGATACCATAGTTCTCCGCAATCTGCCAGCACGTATCGCCCGTCTCGATCTGAACCTGAGTCGTCCCATTCGCACAGTTCAACACCTCCTTGCGCGGAGCCCACGTCATGCCTGAGCCGGGCCAGTCCATATCCACGAGCTTGAACATGACGAGTAAGAAGACGAGCACCATGAGGGCAAAGGGCATGAACATGCGTATCGACTCCCAGTAGTCGGTGTATGTGCGCGCATTGCGTGTGCGCACTTCGGACGGCGCGTACCGGTGGCCGACGGGCTGGATGTCGCCGTAGCGAGAGCCTGGGGCGGACTCATACAGCGTGCCGTCAGTGTCGCGGAAAGTATAGCGTTCTGTGTCGGTGTCGTAGCCCACGCGCTCCATGCCTTCTGGGAGGCGGCGTTCGTCCTGGGACGGTGTTAGCAGGCGAGCAAAGAGTATGGTGGGGTAGAGCTGAGACGTACATCGTCCATGTCTGTCCAGCGACCCATCTTGATATAATGTGTAGTGGTGACGGTGAGTTTGTGTAGACTTTGACTGGTGTCTGGATCCTCGATTGATTGTAAGATGTAGTTGCGCAGAAGACTGAAACGGCCTTTTGTGGTACGAATGGGTGCCTGGCAGACTAGGCGCGGAGAGAGGATATATGCGCACTGGACCTGAGTTTAGGATTATCAGGCCCACAGCCTTGACGCGTGGGCTGACATCTCGTCACCCTCGTGATTGGAGGTTGAGGTTGCTCAGCCACTTGCGCATCACTTGGCCCGTGCATTGAGGTTTTATCTTCGCTCGCCTTGAGCATCAATTGCTAAACACGCAGCCAATCATGAAATTCGGACATCAAGATCGACCTTTTCGTCTGGGGATGTGATCTGGTATGCTCATGCGTCAGGCGGCTGGTGATGATAAGTTGAACACCATCCGGGTCACTCCGTTAAGTATTACCACGTTGCCACACCTGGTCTTCCACGCACAGCCTTGCGCGACGGTGCCCGGTAACTTCTCGCAATCTCGCGAACTTAGGCGATTCGAAGTACGAATAAACGTGATGGTTGCGTCAATGTGTCGGAGCAGATAGTCAGAGCGACACCTTGTGGGGTTCATCTTCGACAGAATGTCTGGCATGATCAAGTCTAGAAAGTGCTGCTTGGCAATCGCATCGGCGCAGGGGATGATGTCGAGCTCGAGGGTTGATTGACGACCGCAGATGTCATCGTGAATTGCTCGAGCGAGCAGCTCTAGTGTTGTCAACCAACGGTATGGATGGATTCGAAGCACTCACTACATATGCAGCGTACCTGCATTGCTCTGACAGGTCCGACGTTCGAGACGAAGATGTGTACAACGTGTGCGAGTACCTCTGGCGGTAAATCGAGAATGAGCGGCATGATGTCTCGTCAATAGTATAGTTGGTCGAGGCGATGTTTTGAAGAAAATGCGGTTTGGCGGTTTGCGGTACTGTAGTTTCTGAGTGTGGATCGGCCACGTGCTTGCGATTGTCGAGAGGGTAGCGCCGCCAGTGCCAGGTGAAAGAGACCTCCAAATGGCATGTGACGTTTTGGGAAAAGCGGACACGCTGATAGAAGCGAGCGGGCCGTAACCTAGCTTCGTTCCACTGTGTAGTCCACCTTCTTCTGGATACCCTCAATCGGCCTCAGTTCAGTCTCACTGCCAAAGTCGGAGCTGTTGTTCCTCCTCTTATCACTGCTAGGCAATCTCATGACTGATTTGCGACTCCAGTCATCCCCACTCAAGACGCGCCTGGCTGTGCTCTTCAGGCCAGATCCGCTCTGCTGCTTTGAGGAAGCGTAGACTGGTGGAGCCGATGGACTCGGTCTCGTCCGTCCAGCTTTGCTGTTGAGCAAGTATCTGAATGCCGGGAGCGTAGCGACAATGACTGATACTGAAGACTCGATATGGCTCCACATACTTAGCAAGACTGGGCCATTCGCAATCGCGGAAGGGTCGGGGTTGGACGTAGCTTTGATCGCCTGGACAAGTCGTGCAAAGGCGAAAGCGATAATGATGGTATCGAGTGAGAAGATGACGGCAAGACCGAACTTCTGTTGGGGAGAAATCTGTAGCTTTCGAAGGAGATTCAGAGGCAGGAGCATGATAATCGCGCCGGCAATGACATCAGCGCTGGTGGCGAATTTAATCGAAGCATTGGCTTGAATGAGATCGTCCGGATCGCTACGGCCCGCTGTTCGAGTTAGAAGAAGTGTCGAGAAGGACAGGGTGTTCCACTGACTTGCACTGCAATACTTGTCCAAAGGACGACAAGTCAAGAAGTTGGAAGCCATTGAAGCTAGGTACAGTAGGAGTACGAGCACGAAGCATGCCCACCATGCCATGAGATACGCTGGTAGCCCGTGTATCAGGTGTCTGAAGAAAAAGAGGATCGAGAACTTGGCTGCGCAAACGTAAGCCTTGCTTCATGCTATCCGGCGTAAGACGGGTTGCGACGTTCTTACCTGACCATAACGTTGTCCAGAAGAGGAGCATTTGACTGAACATCAGTTTTAGTGATGTGCGTGTTCTCTTGACAAACTCGTCCTGAGGATGTGGCAGTAATGTGAGTGGGTATGTCATTTCGGCTTTCGTGTATGCACCTGCGAGATAAAACTGAGGAAGCAAGCATGTGATTACAGCTGTGAGCCCCGTCAAGCTGAGCAGACCAAATGAAACAAAGTGATCATCAGCGTAAAGACGGTGCTGAGAGTGCCATCTTAGAAAGCCTCGCAGCACAGTCAAGATCAATGAGGCGCCCCATAGGACCCAGATGAGAATCTGTAGCTGTCAGGGCCATAGAATGGAAGGCATTGGATTCTTCCTCACAATCAGTTCACTATAATTGAGTGTCATTGCGCTGTTGTGTTCAGAGAGATGAGGAGTAGAGAAAGCAGCAACGATGAGGCATCCCTTCGAGAGGTACTGTATTGTGGGCAGCCCGGATTCGGGGCAGCTGCAAAGTGTTGCTGTGTTACATTTGTCAGACTGGCACCTCAGTTCACAAGGTACATGCGAAATGCATCTCTCACGTGACTCTTTATCACTTGCTTACTCATCGTGGTTGTGTATATAATCGCTCTCTGTAGCTCTCTCAATACAACAACCTTCTGCTTCCTTCATGTCTGCTCTGTCCTCTCACATCTGACAACATTTATACCGATGACTTGTTCCATATTGAGAACCTCAGGGGTGGCCATGGCACACCTGCATATTTTGCGCAACATTTCGAACCTAAATGTGTTGCAGGTGTCGCCACACCAGTATCATGTGAGTCCACCTACTTCAGTCATCCCTGAAAACTTGAGTTGTAGCTCTTGGTTGGCTGCTATTGCCCACTACCGCGGTACCCGTCACTGTCACAACGTCCCTCTACGGAACGACGGAGCTTACGTGTCTGCCTGCCTTGATTGTATACAGCTAACTCCAAGACAAGCAGGTGAAGGACCCCGTCTCAAACGCACGCTGATTGCCGGCCGTGTTCTTGATTGCGAGACGAAGCAAGGTGGAGGGAATTTCTCGATGTATGCGGCTCTAAAATCTTGTACGTCCCGCGTGCGGGTGAGGAGAACGTTTCTACAGGACGAGCGAGGCTTGTTCCGCGCCATTGACCCAGGAACATGGTAGACGCGGCTCGGATGTCGTGCCGTTTCCATATCACATTCGCTTACAATGCCGGACGCCAACCGAGACGAGATTGCTGTAGGCCTGTGGCGCAGATACACGACCCATCACAACACAACATGGCGAAGGGCTCTCCAATTAGCCTGAGGACCTCATTGGGTCACCATTAGCCACGTCTGAGGGACGACGTAAGGGCTGCAAATTCACCAAAAGCTTGGTCAGCTCATTTGTGCGCACGCTTCGAGGATCTTTGAAATTCGAATCGCTTCAATGCACAGCCTCATTATCTCAGGCGTTAGCCACTTTCCATCCGCCTGGCAAGAGATTCGTGTATATCCTCAAAGGGTCGTACTTGGTCCGAATGGTCTTCAGTCTCTTCAGATTGTCCGCAGGATAGCTTTGGAAGACCGGTTGGCCCCCTCCTGCGTCATTCATGTAAAGATACTGCGCATCGAATGACTTGGCTGCAAGAACGCGATTTATGTCAGCGGTGATGGCATCTGCAGCGGCGCGTACTCGTGCATCGTCATTGGGATCTGTCCATGTCCAATTCTCTACCATCAAGAAGAAAGGTGCTCTGGAAATGTCGATACCCTGTGGGTTACCACCAGTCTTGCTGTTGTGCGAGAGGAAGTCTTTCGTCACTGGCTGAAATGTAATGGAAGCTTGTAGGTTTGCGACGCTCGAAAGCTTCGAGCTTACGCCAGCGATAAACGTATCGTGGGTGAGCTGGACAGCTTCACGATTGACGAGGGATGAAAGGGTGCGGAACTCTTGGCGGAGACCGAGGGGCTGCAATGGATCGGTGGATGCTACGTAGTCCGATATGGATTGCAAAGCATAGGAATCGGCCACGGGAGGTAGCTTGGAGGCAGTGAAATTCTCGAATGCACTTGGGCTATTCGTGACAGAATTGTAGAATTTTGCCGCTGCGTATACCGTAAGATTTGCGGCGGGAAACGTCAGGATTGTGGGAATGATGCCGGCTTTTGGATCTGCAGGAGCGCCATATCTGCCGAAGTTGTACACTCCGTCCAGATAGCCTTTTGCCTGCGTTTGGTCATACTGCGCCATTCCAACCCAGACATTGCTGGACGAAACAGTCCGAAGGTCAAACCGAGTAACGATGCAGAATGAGTTTCCGCCGCCTCTCAAAGCCCAGAAGAGATCAGAGTAAGCGTTTGTGGCAGTGGCCTCGACGATGAGACCCGTGGAAAGAACGCACTGCCACATTAGCGATGATTACCATTTGGCTAGTGCCTCCTGCTCACCTGGTATTTTGCCACATTGTCCGACGCGAATCCATACTGTGAAGAGTAGAACGAAATGCCGCCACCAAGGAGGAGACCTGGCACACCGACGTGGCCAACGCGGCCTCCCACAGCTACAAGTCCAGATGACTTCAAGTACGCGTATACATCTCGCCATCTATTACCTGGGCCAACCGAGACCGTAGATTTGTCACCCGACAACGATAAAGTCGTCAGATTTGATGAAGACAGTAGCACGCCAGATCGATCGATTCCGTTGTATCCTGGAATCGGCATGTGCCCTCCTCCACGGACAGCAAACTTGGACAACGTGAGGGTGAATGTCGTGACTGCAAAAGAGACCTGCTGGGCATCTTGCGGAACAAAGACGCAAGCAGGTGAGCTATACACCGTAGCGGACCAGTATGCTGAAGCCATGTCAGTAGTATTCGAGCTTTGGGAATATCAAACCTACGGGTTTGAGTCTCGTATGCGTAACCCGCAGTTCCCGACAGAAAGGTGTTCTGAGCGTAGCGGATTTTCAGTGTCGAGCATGCGACTTTCTCTCCAGCAGATACATTGGCACTGGCTCGGGTGGCGCATCCCATGCCAAACAGCAGCGCAGCAATGATTGTCGGATGCAGCATCTTGCAATGCGTGATAACAGGATAGTCAAGCAGAGTAAGAAGCTACAGGTAATCAACCCGAGGGTTAAAAGGCCTGGCTACCCATGCCCGTCCTCCGCGGGTCGCTTGACATCCTTGCTGGAGCGCACATACATCTTGCAGGCGCGGAACGTTGCCTTCTTCTGGAAAGGAAAGGGGCAGTCGCCCTGGCGATTGTTGCTTCGACGAATGGTCACAAAGCCAGCACCCAGATTTTAGAGAATAATGTAGATTCAACGTGATATTTTCTCAATGATGTCACAAGTGTCTACTCGAGATGGTCCTTGAGGTATTGCTGAGAGGTGCGACGACGAAGTCTACTGACGCGGCGAAATGCAGGTCAGCGGCGCGGACACGCTAGCGACTAAGCGCAGAATCCTTCATGCCCGCACGCAAGACCTACCGAGGAAGCACGATGCTGGCGATACAAAGTGTTAGCTGCCGGAAATGATGGGTTCAACGCACGGAGATGAATTAACGACATGTTTATCGAAGGAGAGATATAGACACGAGAAGGTAAGTTACGCTTCATTTCGATCTTTGTAGTTAGCGCCGAGGCTTACCGGTATCGATACCAAACCTCAATTTGTGGCCCTCGCCGCGTAAACATACCTTACACACCCACGCAAGATCGAGATTGTCTTTCGAGCCAGCATGTCCTACGAGATCGATTTCCTATGCATCCTTCCGAACACGACGTTCCGCAAGCTTAAGTATCATCGACGGCCTTTAAGACGACAACAGCGAAATCGAACATCTCACATCAATCCTCCCGTCGAGCCACGCTACGAAGAGCGGTGATCTTGGCCGAGCTCTCATCAATCATAGATGCCGAGTGATATGGACCGCTGCATATGACACACCCATGGAGCACATGACACGGAGGTCGTCCTAGGCGCGACCGACATCATCCCACCGAAGGAACAAGGTTGCCGATGTGTTCTAAGGTACAAACATCATGTCATTTTAACATACATCGACTTTACCCATGCCCTGCAGTCGTCGATTTTTGGGAACTGTTCATCTGCTACCGCTAGAGCAATCTTCAGCTAACCCCCTCTCATCGGGTTTATGAGCGCTTGTGGTGCTTTCCACCAACCGTTATCCGCCTGGCGCACAAAGAACGTCGTATATATGCCCGATAACTTAACAAGAATCTCTATAGAACGAGACCGAGCTCGAATTGTTCTCACAGAACTTGGAAAATCGCGCTGTGGTCGATAGGTTCCCTGAGCATTCTGGCCTCACTTCATGCCGACTTTTGTCCATTGCTTCGCTAATTTATCCAAGCACGACCCAGACCTTCGACGGTTTTCCGACAAGCAGCGGTGCAATTTTCCCGTGGTGCATGCCCGCGTCGAAGCGGATGTAGCTTCTCGTTCGAACACATGATGCCTTGTATCTGGACGGACATCTTTTATGCCTGAATCGAGACCTTTGCACCAGGCCGTAGCTCCTCAAGCGCAGCAACTGGAGGTTTCCATGCCACGCACCAAGTGTCCTTCATCATGAAGATGATGTTTAGCATCTTTAGACACGGGAATAGGTCTTGCCACCGCGTTGCAGTATCACGTCGATAAGGGCGCGAAAGCGTTTGATGCGCGAAACCCCGGATCCTGCGTGGCGGCAACGGGAATCGTGTATGGTCCAGAGGATCTGCGCGAGCATCGTCTATGAGAACTATATGCCGCCAATCATCGCAAGACTTGAGCATCCGATCCAGTGTATGGTCTGACGACATTGAAACCTGGAGCTTGACCAAAATATGTCGGATCCAATGCCCAAACATTGGTCTGGGGTACATGAAAGGGGCGCTGAAGTTTGCTCGCCGCCTATAGCCCATTTACTGACTTTTGCAGCCTGTGCAACAAACTTATTGTATTTGTAGTAGGTATTACAGGCATTCTGCATGAAGTCCTCGCTGACCAATGCTAGGGGCACCAAGAGTAGTTTTGCATGAACATAGTGCGCCCTTGGGGTGATCGAGTTCTCGACGATGAGATGGGCCTCGAAGACCATAAGCTGGAGCTCCGGTGGTAGATCATTAAATCGGAAGACCTCGTCTGGGCATGCTGCGCGCTCGATGGTTGGTGGCTGCTGACTGGAGCCGCTGGCGGCTGAGAATGTTGTCATGGTTGAGAGTTGTGGGAAAATGTGAAGGTGTGGTAAGGAGATTGGCCGATGAGAAGAGTCGACAAGTTCTAATATGCCCAAGGGCCCGCCAATGAAAGCTTCTAGGCGCAACTCAGGGCCGTCACCAGCTCCTAGAGCGGAGTTACTGGTCAGTGTCGCGGCCTTGCACAATGTCACGCCCGTGCGCACGTACGGTTGCAAAGTCGGGCTACACTTGATATCGCCAACACGCAGACTGCGAGGGCTTGGCAGGTGCGACGGGTACTCGAGATGTCGCCTAAGAACCCCGCCTGAAAGCTCGTCCCCTTCCCTCGATACTTGAGCGTCAAAGACTTGCCACGTCCACCGCTTTCCATCAACGACACTCCACTTTATCAACAACGACCGCCCCTTCTTAGACGACCACCTCGCCAATCACCACGCCGCAGATATCTACCTCGCAGATTAACTCCTTGCGAACAGCCAACTCGCCGACCACGACCTCGCAGACCATCTCTTCGTAGAGCAGCTCCCTGCAGATACACACAAAATGGCTAATATCTGCCAGATAATCAATGATCTGCCACAAGAGCTCAAACTCATGATCTTCCGGCTTTGTCTCCTTTGTAGACGACCCATCACCCCGGTTACACATCCTATGTTCAAGAAAAACCTCGTCAGCATTGCGAAGACCAGCAAAGCTGTCAGAATATCGACTATATCAACCTTCAAGCCAAGGAGCGAGAAGGTCGGCCTTTTTGCATCCAACAAAAGCAGTCAAGGGGCTTGCGTATAGCGTCTACTACGGTGAGAACAAATTCATACTCTCTTCGCAGTTTAGACAGCTCGTCACAACCTCCACCGACCAATCGAACTTGACATACCCCCATCCAGCGTTGTGCGCCCATGTCCGCAAGCTCGAAGTGGAATTCCGCGTACTGATGGGTGTCAGCTTCGACGAACATCTCTACCCGAATGACTGGAACATATTACTGATTGACAAGACTCATGACGTCGAACATGAGGAGGATGACGACAAGAAGGACGACGAACAAATGGATGGTGAGGTGGAGGAATATAAGCAGGAGGATGATGAAGAAGAGAAGGAGACAAAAAGGGGGACGATGAAAACGAGCTGGAAGACCCCACGGCATGGCAGGCCCACTTCGCCGGCCTAAACGACCTGACGGTGATTCTCAACGTCCACCTCCCGGACACAGACGAATTGCTGGTGGGAGTGGCCGGACTCGCTGGTTGCACACAGAGATGGACGCATTGACGGACTACTCGATCGCGATTCAGGCAGGGCAGGTTAAGGTCGTGGTCCAGGGCGTAGACATCTGTCTAGACAGAGGTGTGCGCTCTTATACTCCTAGAAACTGCTGCACTAGGAAAATCGCGTCAGCCATCAAGGGTATGATTCGTCGGAGTTGAGGGAGGCGGTAGTGTAGTAGAATTTGGCCTCTCGGCTTTCTAGCTACGCTGAGGCTCGGCCTCCTTCGCACTGAGCTCCGTTGGCCTTTTGCTCACTTTGGATGAGCTGCTACGATTTTGTCTTTCTGGAAATCGGCTACCTCGCTATGGTGCATTGGCGAGCTCAATGGTGTCGGTTCACAATTCAATAAGCATATAGTAAATTTGCACTCTTTGACGCAACAGCGGGCTTTTTACCGAGTAGAACATAATCAGAAGTATGATAATGGCACGCATCATCACCTCGATGCTGTCGAGGGTCAGACACGGTGTTCGAACGTAGAAATCACAGATCACAGATCCAAGAAAAGAACTCCTTGCAATCTACGGCAGAGTCGAAGCCATATAGCGCTAACCCTTTAGATGATTTCATGTGATTGCAGCAATATAATTGAGCTCACACTATGTCTTGCTTCTTTTGCCTCGACGCCACCTTTCAGCTCACTCATAGCCACTGAACGTTGAAATTCTATAGAAACAACGGTTCAAAAGCCAAACAGCACATGCCGGAACAACTCAGGGCTACAATGTCAGACTCTCCGTAATTTCACCGAAATGTATTCGGCCAGAGCTTGGCAGGTGCGACAGGTACTCGGGGCATACATTAACATTCCCACGTGAACGCTTGCCCCTTCTGAGTAATTGAGCCTCAAAGTTTAGCCTAGATAGCGACGCTGCCCATCACCGACACTCAAATTCATCAAAATCGACAATCTCTAAACAGCCACAAAATGGTTACAGCAGCGCGGAAGCTTGGAGACCTACCAGAAGAGCTTGCGCTCGAAAATCTGCGGTACCGTCTCCTCTTTTCTCGCCTCATCACAGACACGACTCAATCAATATACGCCGAGAACAACTTCCTGCACATGGCAGAAACTAGCAGGGGCCTTAAGCGGCTCCCTTACGACATCTACTATAGAGAGGACAAGTTTCAGCTATCCTACACCATGTGGCGGGACATCGGTCCCTCTTCCCAAAACAATTTGGTTGTATCCACACCCGAGACTATGCGCGCCCGTGGGCCATCTCCAAGTCGAAGTCCGCATTCGCCCCTGGATCAGTATCGACTCCTATCCGGACGAGTGGAATGTCTTGTTGGACGACAACTCTCACGACGCACAACAAAAGCTGAAGGAGGACAATGATGCGTAGCGGGGGGTCATCAGGACATGGCGGGCACACTTCAGTGGCTTGGTCCAGCTGACAGTGGTCCACAAGTTCAACCGGAAGGACGTTGTGCATGAGAAAACTGCCTAGACGGGTTGGTTGTATGTAGATATGGAGGCTGTTGCACGCTAGCAGGGCTATCCCTACACTCTCTCGTTGTACACGTGTATATAGCTTCCCTCGTTCATAGCTACACAATCAACTCAGTCCTTCATTCTTCTTCTATATCACACACGTGAGAGAGGCACTGAACAACTAAACCCTTTTTCTTTGCGGCTACGCGGGTAACAATTGTGGTTCAGGGCATAGATGTCTGCGTTGAAGAGGCCCATGATGCGAACTATCCTAATGGGCACTGCTGCGCTGCGAAGATTGGATCGCTCATCTAGGGTCTTTATTGGCAGGCGGGCGTAAGAAAGGAGAGTAGAAAGAGGAATCAAGCTATTCTGGAACTCGGCTTCTTTGCAAGGTTCGACAGCGAGGAGCCTACAGTGCCACGGTAATCTTGTTCGCTCCGAGCGCCGTTTATTGGAAAGAGAGCCACCGTTTCTAGCACTTCCTGTGTCATGTTGATTCAATCAAACAAACACATCTTCTGCCCTACCACTCTTGACAACTTCCAATACACTAAGATATCTATGCAGACTACCGCAGCCATTGTATCCATCTCTCACTTTGTAGAAGAAGCCGCGTATGAGGCCACAATCCTCGACCAAAACGGTCCACGTACAGTGCAACGACAGGCAGATGTTTCTCCTCTTAATACTGTGTACTACTTTAGAAGACATAATAAGCTTCAAGATTGTTCAAAACTCTGGAAACACGTTCCGTCGCGCTGTCTGTGGTGCTTTCGCTCGAATTCCAGACCGTTCCCTTGTCCACAGCTTTTCCTGCTGAATGATCTATCGCATCGTACCTGATTTCACTTGACAAAGTCGAACATCATTGTAAGTTCCCTCGAGTTCGAGTCTTACACATCTTCGCATCAAAGTGGGTTGATAACGGCCATCTTGACGGGGAGAGAGGTGGCAGAATTACATGAGCATACTAGCGCGGTTGGCAGGAAAGATTCTGTGTATAAACTTGCAAGCAGCATTTCAGATTCAGCTCAAGAACTCCTTGTTATTCCTCCGCACAGTGCACAGTCATAAGAGAACCATATAACGCCGGTTCTTGGAATGCTTTCTTGTGATCGTAGCAGGCACTCTGGCCCAAAGCTGGGTCTTTCTTGCACTCTCGCCTCAACACCATCTTAGAGGTCGCTGACAGCCTCTATGCCCAGGCCTGCTGCAAAAATACCGTCTCGTGGACCTTGCAGCGTGTGACCGAACCACTCAGATCTTCGGTTCATGCAACTTCGACTCAACCATCGCCAGCAACTCCATGCGACCCGCGTCACCGTAAGCCATGTTGTTCTAGTCCTCATTAGCATTAACCGAGCAAATGATGGTCCATCGAGACCCACCTTCTTCAAGAAGTCTTTCATGTCCTGCTCCGACCACTGACGCGGATCATCGAAGCCTGTCGACTTCGGCTCGTTCATCTTGCTCAGCACCATTGCGCGCAGTTCTTCCATGGAAGGGTCATGACCGACGGCCATGTCACGCTGGATGCAATCAGCACTCCATTTCCGCATCAAATCATGTGAGAAGTGTGCTTACAGTGGTCAAGTACTTCTTCATGTCATCCTCAGACCACGTATTCGGCTCTGCCAATTGTCAATATCTAGATCGCTTATGGGTTCGATGGCTAACGACATACTTCCTTTGAGTTCAAAGTGATGTTTCCGCTGTCCTCGGGCAAGAGCTGAACCAGACTTTGGTTTTGAGACTGAGCTGGGGACGAGGTCGGAGCCCCAGACACTGTACGCAACACCAACGGCAACGGCCACTGCCGCTATCGTGACGAGCGTCTGTCCCTTGTTAGCAGGACAAGACACGCATAAAACATGGGAACAATGCGTACTCTTGTCGGCCATGCCTGGTCAGCTGTTGTAGAAGCCATGACGTGTGGATCGTGTGTTGATAACGATGAAGTATCGGTTTGGCGTAGTGTATCAAATGCAAATTGGAGAAAAGAGGGGAAGATTACCGCAGATAAGGAGCAGCCTCGAGCCGTTTTGTTCAGAGACGCACCACCCAGTGCAATTATGACGTGACCTCAGCCGACAGCCTCACGCCGCCCTCAACAACATGTGCGAGGATGACATCATGGGTCAAGACTTATTTAAATACATGTTTCTCCATTTCGCTATAATAGCGCGTTTGCGAAAAGAAAGTTTGTATGGAAGAGGCGCATGCGCTTGGCGTGGTCGAGGCCGTCGTCATGCATGTCCAAGTTTGAAGATCAACGGGTGCGGCTGAAATGCTAGTCCGGTTTGGGCGAAGTGCATTCCAGGTTAAGCATTCCCCAACCTCGAGACCAGCTTGCGATTGAGCTCTCACAGCGAGCGCCAGATATTCTATGCTGCGTGCTTTGACGATGGCTTCAAGCTTGGCATTCACTTTCCAGTCTGCCAAGGTGAGGTCGAGGGGGTGTACACTGTGCCCACTTGATCACCTCAGAATGTAATCCACGACTGCAGTAACGTATACCACGTTGCACTCCCCAATCAAATCCCTCAACCAACAGACTCAACTCCTCTGTATCATCAACCTGAAGAACATTACCCCAATATCGTCGACCGACGCTGACTCCGGTGCTTTCTTGTCCCTTCCGACTGAGCTCAAAGTCGAAATACTCCGATGCCACCTCGTCCTTCCTGATCCCATCGAAGCTCCCCGCCGTGGCACAAATCACACCCATGATCTTTGGCTTCCAGTGGTCCTAGTCAACAAAGAACTGAGAAAGCTGGCGGCCGAGGTCTACTATGGCCGAAATGTCTTCGTCATCGAGTTCAGCCGGGGATCCGCAACCTCACAATTTACGTCAATTTCGACGCCGACTACAACGACCTGTTCTGTCTAAAGGACTGGGCGTATCTGCTCATGGAGCGACCCATGAACAGATACGAGGAGCTGACCAGATGATAGAACGGCTTCACAAATTTGAAGCGTCTTCGAGTCCTCGTGAACCTTATCGACGAAGATGAAGACGATTTCGACGAGTTTGCCGGACGCACCAAAGGAGGTGCATGGAGGGGATGGACAACTATTGGATCGCAGTTGTAACCGAGGATGTGGAAGTGGCAGCCGGGCAGATACTGTCATTTCAGCCGCTGCCGGTCCATATCGAAACTCGAGCTCGACAGTGTACCGAGATCATCGTCTCAACGGTCGAGTCTATGATGACAGGCGACCAGTAGTCGATCCTGGTCGAGGAAGTAGGAATGACCTTGAGTTATGTCCCTGAACCAATTCTTGCTCAGCCGGGAAGAACCGTGGGAACGATTGGAGAGTTCCATTTCGCTATGGGCGAAGTGTTCGTGCCGTTGTCGTCACTGACAATAGTCGATGGCTCAAGCTGGAAGGCTGGCGCCAGTCGATACGCCAGGCAAGAGCGACTGTTAATCCTCTACGGTCTATAGGCGACCAGGACGAGATCTCGAATCTGTTAAACTCGGCCGAGGATGCCACGTCGAGACTCCTGCAGACACTCTTGTCGAAGTGCCTATTACGGCCCGGTCTGTCGCGCATGGACAGGGACAATTTGAGGGCTCCATGTATTTCAAGCTCTAGGCAGCGAATGAGTAAGTTTTGGTGACAAGATTCAAAAGGTGCATTTCCTTTCTTTTGGAACTCTGTGCGGCTTCATCTTCACAATGCCGTAAGTCATCCTATGCTCAAATGATCCTTCGTGAATTGCTGTCGTGCTGTGGATCGCGCATCAATCCCGCGAGTGAAGGTATCTCGGTGTTACTATTTCGAGCACCTCGTACGCCGGATTGCCCGCTCAGGATCCGCCTGCGAGTGCGACCTCACTGCTACCTTCTTGATGCCACCTTGGGGCCGCGATGTGCCGTACACGCGAAGCATGCGCAAAGCACGCCTAACTTTTCGTGCAGCCCCAAATTCAAACACTGCCCAGGCGTGTGTGCGCTATCTGCATTGCGTTTCAGCTCGCAAACTTTGGGCGTGCAGCCAGCTCACAGGTACTGCTTGTTAGCTTAGCAAGTCGAGAGCAAGGGCGTCCTTGCTGAAGGCTAGTGGCATAGCCATTGTAGCGTCCAAGCTCTTTGTCTGAGTGTGATGACTGAAAGAATACTGTCTTCAGATCATCTCCTGGCTTTGTTCTGATGCCGAGGTAGGCGAGTCAAAGTGAAGGCTGCTCGTTGTGATGTCATGTGCGATGCGACACATGCTACCACCTTCAGGGTTGAGTTTGTGACTGCGAAGGTGAGGAATCCAAGGTGCTTTCACTCGATCGTTCGCATAATTTTAGTAGCAGCTCGATTGCGACCCCCGTTTCCGAAGCCTCGAGATCCAGCTTCGATATCACCAATGGGCAATGACTCCTGGCATCGCGCACCCCACCTTTGCCTGAGATGTCGTCCTCGTCCAAGGAAGCAAGTTCAACCGCGCCATGGCTTCCTGGGTTGAGTAGATGGCGCGCAGCCACCACGTGTCGTTTCAGATCTCCTCGTGGTCAACTCCTTGCAGATTCGGCCCCCGTCACTCGGAATGACACGCATGATGCTGCTGTCGCTATTTCGGTGGCTTCGGCGCCGTTGTTGTCATCGGTCTAGTTGATTGGAGCTCGTGGACTAAGCTGGAGATGGAGGTGGTTCCGGAGCGCGGGGCAGTAGTGGGGCAGCGGCCGAACCTCATGTCGCCCTTCTCGCGAGACCCGGCCAGCTCCGACGCTTACTGGCGGCCTTGCTGAGAGCTCGTCGTCACACACAGAACTCCGCGTCTGCTTGCTCAAAGTGCTCAGGACCTGACCATCTCCAAAGCGGTACCAACAACAGTGACCACAATGGCAGTAGATACCGCTGGAGGGCTGACGCCCGAGCAATTGACGTTCTTCAACGAGAATGGCTATCTCTTGATACCGGACGCGCTGTCACTCGATACCGTGAAGCAGCTCCTCGAGGATACAAACAAGATGCTGAATGATTTCTCACTGGATGATCACCCCATGACAAAGTTCTCTACTGGTGGCGAAGACGGTGCAGACCATGTAGGAGATGCGTACTTTCTCGAGTCTGGAGACAAGGTTCGGTTCTTCTTCGAGGAGGGTGAGTAATGCAGGATTGCGCCAATTGTTCGCGATTCTAGCTGAAACTACAACAGATGCATTTGACAAGACTGGCGCACTGACGAAACCGAAGCACCGCGCCATCAACAAGATCGGGCATTATCTCCACGAACTGTCGCCATCGTTCCGAAGCATATCGCTTTCGCAAAAGAATGCTGTCATCGCCCGTTCACTCTCCTTTCGCGATCCACGCGTGCTGCAATCCATGGTCATATGTAAACAACCGGAGATTGGCGGCGCAGTCCCACCACATCAGGACAGCACCTTTCTATATACCGACCCTCCGAGTGCGATAGGGTGGTGGTATGCGCTCGAGGATGCAACGGCGGAGAATGGCTGTCTGAGCTTCGCGGCGGGAAGTCACAAGCGCGCAGCCATCGAGAAGCGATTCGTGAGGACCGGCGAGAAAGGGTCGGAAGGGACGGGTTTCATCGATAATGACGGTGCGCGTTTCCCTAAGAACCTGCAAAGCGGTGTCAATGGCACGCCGAATGGCGAGAAGGATTATGAGCTGGTAGAGAGGGAGGAGACGTACGATATGGGCGAGGTCAAGGCCGGCACGCTCGTCTTGATCCACGGTAACATCCTGCATAAGAGCGAGAAGAACACCAGCGGCAAGAGTCGTAATATCTATACGTTCCATGTTATTGAGGGCGACCAGCAGTACGACCAGCGGAACTGGTTGCAGCCGCCCGAGCAAGGGTTTTCGAAGCTGTATCAGACGCAAAATGGCGAGCAAGCGTCTGAGGCGAATCGACTGGGTTGTGACTGGTGAGAATAGATAGCTCGATGCTATGACTTGCTTAGCACGCATAGCGCAATTCCACCAAGTACAAATGCCATGCCTATCCAAGTGTCTGTCACCTGTTAGCCATTGCCCAAACTGTTCGTTAAGCGGCACACCTCTGTTTATAGTCTTCTTTTCCGCGAACCACTCGCCCAGAACTGTGAACAAGAATGCGAGGGAGTTGGTGATGGGCACGGTCAAACTCAGCTCGGCCTTTCCGATGAGTATGAAAAACCAAACGCTGCCCGTAACATTGAACAAAAGTGGTACTGCGTATGCCGGTCTACTAAGCACCCCAATGACAGCATAAAATATGCCCAGCACCTTCTTCTTCAGCCACGAGTTGTTTGGGTTTATGAGCGACGGTCGTTGTGGAGGCGTGTAGTTCCTGGTAGGATGAGCTGAGGGGACGTATACAAAGATGGGCAGCCTACATAGCAGCTTTGCGCATGAATGGTGTCGTCAGTCCCCAACATGCGCCGACCAGCAGGAAGCCGAGGATCCAGCGGAAGATGGATGGTTGCGGCTCGTTGGCGATAGGCGTGTCTGGGTCCATTGTGCCGTATGTCTATGGTTTCAGGCCTCATCTGACGTTCAAAGAACAGCCGCCGAGATCAATGAATATGTGAGAAGCTCAAGAGCAGTGCAATGTGTTGCAATGTAGTAATGCTGGTGGTGCCTTCGCACAACGCGAGACGCGCTTTCCACCGCAAGCTGCGTCCGTGCGGCATCAACACCAAACAAACATCACCAACTTGGCGACAATCAATCACTCGCCAATCCACCAGACTCTCTTCCTTCTGCCCGAAAATCTACGGTCAGGTCACACGATCGGCCAAGGTAACGTCGCTGCAAAGAGCTCCCTGCCGCGGACCTGCATAAGAACACGCGCGTTGCGCAACACCGACGCAAGAACGATGCTTTCTTGCCACGACATGCACGATCTTAACAGTCGTCTCCACCATTGCTAGACCAGATCTCTGGGCTAAGAATCGGGTGTTCTGTGCGGCGACACGCCACAGCATGTTCCAGTAACCAGCAAACCAGAAGCCTTTTCCTTGCTATGGTAAGTTGCCGCCAAGCTAGTTGTCTTTCATCCGCTCTCTTGATTCTCATCTAGTCTCTTTCTGTTATCCATTTCCTTCTTCAATCGTCACTCTCTCACTCCGGACCTATCACCTGTCTTCCGGTCCGATTACTGAGGTCTGACTGCTACGGCAGGCTGGTAATGTCTGCTTGTGGTATGTGCGACCACTGCATTCCAGGGTCTCGGTAATTGACATGGCGGGTCCAATACTCATCGTAATGTGTGCCGCGGACCAGACGTCTCGCTGTCGGATAGCGACCACGACCACAAACCAAGCTGCGCAGTCTGAGTATATTTTCTGGTGGGGCTACCACGTATGAATCAACAGCGTGGCGCTGATGCTGCAGCTGTCAGTACCCTTGCACCGACAAAGGGACCCTATCGATAACAAAGAAAGTCACGATCGATTGTGTCACGAGTACCTGTGGGCTGTGCAACGCCCACAAGAATGCAACCCACCAATCGGTTGTGGCTGCATTCGGCATGCACCAACCCTGCGCAGACCCGTTACAAACTGCCCAACCTTCCCAGATCTTCCCAAGCTCTGACGTTTGACACTTTGGATCGTGCAGACGCCGCAAAGATTCCTGAAACATAAGGGTGGTGGCTTAGGTCATCCTTCATTCCGCGCTGATTCGCTAAGTATAGTAAGTTGCATTCTGGAATGGACTCAATGAAGAAGAAGCTGGCAGGAACTCTTCCCAACGAGTGTTTAGCAGTATATATCAAGTATACGTGGTTTGTTTTGCATGTTTCTATCTTGCACCATTGGCCCATCATACACTCGATTTTCCAGATTCGCCCTACCCGCAATACAAGAACGCGTTACATTCGTCGCGTTATCTCCACTTTCTACTACCATAAGCAGTCACTTTCAACACCGAACTTCCAGTGCTGTGGTCGACTAGCACGTGAAGAAATCTTCATGACTTCGTTACTACCTCAGTTCACCCCTATACCAATGCGGCCAATCAGCGACAAAGAGGTGGAGATCGTCGACTTAGATCAGCTCTTTGAGGAGTACGTTGAGACAGACCTGCGCCAACAGTATAGCGACTCGGCTGCCGACCGGTCCAGCTCCGATGATCTAGCACATCTCTTTGAACTCACATCGTCGAATGAGAGCGACGCATTTACAACCTCGCCTATACTCGATCGGGACGCAGACATTGCTTGGCATCAGGCTGTCCCATCTGGCGAACAAAAACCGGCCTTGATCATGTCGAACGATGCTTCCTCATTCCACATTGACGCAAGAGGAAAGGAACCGTTGAGCGACTCCGAGTTGCTTAGCTTCGAAGATCTGTTCGAATTAGAGCGGAATCAATTGCGCTCCATCTCTCAGCCTTCCACACCACGACCCCACACTGCCAGGTCTGTTAAGAAGGCTGTCTCATTCCAGGAGAAATCAATCCCCAGAGGAATACACAAGTCAACGAAAAGGTCTCCTGCCGCGTCGTTTGCAAAAATGATGCAGCCCTCCTTCTATCGCTCACCCATTCCAGATGTCTGGACACGGAAACTAGAGACTCCTGCAAACAGCTTCAGCATGCGTGTAGCCTCTAATGGCATCACATCACCCCCTCCGTCGTCGAAGCTCATGCAGCATGAGAATGGCAGCGGCTTCTTCACCCAGAGCCACCATCAGCATCAGCCTTACTCGGACGACCAGTCACCACTGGCTAGCCCTTTGGTCAATCAAGCCGAGATGAGCTTCTCAAATGACCAATTGACACCGCAAGCATCACCAGCTATCGGTATCTCAAACAGCAACAACGCGGACCCCTTCAGCGACAATCTGGGTCTCGCATCCAGCTCGTCGGACTCGAGTGCGGCTCTTTCAGCCTTGCAGACCCCGCCCTCATCACTGCGGTTACCCATGACTACATGGGGCCCAGACACCTCACCAGCCATGAATTTTGGTTTCTCAGCCTCGCCCGACTTCTCTGCCACCAAGACGGCAGGCTGGTGGGACGATGAAGCAGCTCATCATGCCGGCCCCACTTACCGCGAATCAAACTCACGCTCAACCAGCCAAAACATGGCATTCACTTCCACAGACCTGGGCGGTCTGGGGATCACCTGCGACAACAGCTCATTTGGCGACTTCGGCGTTCCCGGACTCGGCATCGGCGCCGCAGAGATTCACAGCTCTACGGCTGGCGTGCACCAAGCTCCAGCCTCGTCATTCGAAATGACCAGCTACACAACCATGTACCCAACCCCACCACACACACACATCGTGCCCATCGGCCACCGGCCCCTGTCTCGCTCTCCATCCCCATGCCCCCAACCACGTTTCCACCGCCGCAGACCAAGCGCGCATTTACATGCCTCGCACCACACTCAGCATCGCACACACAGCACCACCCGCTCCGAGCGGCGCAAATCTAGTAACGGCTCGAACACCAGCGCCCGCCAGGCATCAGCGTCAAGTGGTAACGTTGGATTTGTCAATTTCACGCCGCATGATAGTCGCAAGATCTTAACGGGCGTCGCGCCGAGCGGGAGCAGTAAGACCAAGGCTAGGAGGGAGAAAGAAGCAGCTGAGAAGAGGAGGAAACTGAGTCAGGCGGCGGTCAAGGCGGTTATGGAGGCGGGTGGGGATGTGGATAGTTTGAGGAGGTTGGAGAGGGAGGAGCTGTTGGTTTTGGGGAGCTGAGTATGCTGGTGGTGTTACTTTTCCTTCTATTGTCGTTTGGACTGAAGCCCACTGAGGCATGGTATTTGGTCTGGGGATGTAATGCGTACATGGCACGAGGGAACGAAATAGTCACATAGTCTAATGAGCTGAACATATTCACTCCTGATGAGTTCATGGTTCGATGAGGTTTTCACGATTTGTATGCACATGATACAATTTGTCTCGTGAGTAATGTCGGTCCCTGGGTCGCGAGACAGACCCTTTGGCGAGACAAGTTGTAGGTACTTCGAGATTCAGCGACTTTAATTTGTTAAGCGCTTTAGATTTACGCGCAGTCTTCTAAGTTAACTAGAGTAGAGCAGTATCAATAACTAATAGTAAGAAGTATTTTAGTTCTCTATTTAGCTCTTCATAGATAAAAATATTTACAGCTAAGAATGTTAAGGCTACTTTCGCGGCGAGTACCCTGTTTCTATTTAACTTGGATAGAATGATTAACTCTGTACCAAAGCCTGCTGTTTACTCAACTAAATTGGTAGTAGGGAAAGTTATTGTAGCGCTGAGCCTTCAAGAAGAAGCTCTGCAAACGCCTGTTATACCGGCGTTAACAGAAGATCTTATGTCTCTACGGAACCTAATCGCTGAGCAGGATGCTCATGCGCTTAACGAGAAGAGCAAACAAAGCCTACACAGACATCTTCTTAAACTTCCAAAGGCGGCCCAAATATCCTTTGCCAAAGAAGCCCGAATAGAACAGGCATGAACGGCAAGCAGTGTGATAAGGAAGGAAAAACCGGCGCTATTGACGACAGTGATTATATCTTCGAACCGGGAGGAACTTGTGGGTAAAGACAGTTACGACAGCAAAGGAGAGATTAATGAAAAGAACTCAGCATTCTTGCCACACACACACTCTCTTGCGTAACGTACCAGGTTTCTCACCACTCGCAATACACAACGGCTTGTTGATCAATTTGCGTCGAGCACCACTTCATGTTTTTGACAAGCAGGTTCCTTATGCTGTCCGCCAAATACGGAATGCCAACCTCTTTGTCGTCCTTCTCCATACAGATCAGCATGCCCGCATTGCCCTTCCCGTCATTCTTTTACCCGTCAAGGTTGTCAAGCGGGAACACGCCTCCAGGATATAGCGGGGGCTTATCGTCGTGTAGTTTGTCGAATTTTGCTTCTTGGCTGAAGACTGCGTTGCCTGCCTTCTCGCATATTACGAACACGCCTTGGTTCGTGGCGAAGAAGAGCCAGCGGTGACTGGACCATACTGAACTGCCACTGAGAGACTGCTCCTTTTGTACGATGACGGAGAACGCTCTCGTCCTGGGAGCAGCTGGTGCCAGACCTGTCAACAATCAAGTCGCTAACAAGTACCTGACTTGTTTGACTTGATTTGATTTGAATCCTCTAAATCAAGCTGTCTTATAGTAATTTGGGTGCCAAATCAAGCTCTAAGGGAAAGCTTGATTGATAGAGTTGATAGGCTTGGTATATATAGGCGTATAGAGCGCGGCGAGCTATGCCTGGTAGCGTTTTTTGTGAGGCTATTAAGTTTACTGTACAAGCAATCTCACGATAGATTTTTGGTGTTGAGTTTTTAGCTTAACTTAGTACCGGTAAGCAGGCATCCACCTCCTCAATTCTATATTCTCTACCTACTACGTTATCCTAGCTTTTTCAGCGATATTGAGCCTACACGAACGCGGTTTCTAGTGTTGCAACCACTTATCTCTTTACGTCACCAGCCGCAATATGCCACAACTTACTGTGAAACGCGCGCGCAGCAACGCTGCTGCTGTCCCAAATAAGCGCCAGAAGCCTTCTCAGCCTATCGTCGTCAGCGATAACCAGCCATTGCAGCGACCGTCGCCGCGCAAAGCCCTAACAGACGCTTCTTAGGCTACCAATTTTGAGTCGCAATTGTGCGAGTCGCAGCCTGAAGACACTATCGTCGCGGCCGCCGACGACAGCTCTGTCGCCTTGACTGTCTCCTTGACAGTAGCTGGCGATAGCCCGGACGAGCGCTTCGACGCGCACCTCAAAGACGACTTTACTGGCATTGATTGGCCTCGCCTACCTTAGTTTATCAAGTCTTTGTCGACGCAACGGACAAAGAGGAGCTGGATATACATGCATGGCTATTATGTCACCATGAAGGCAAACCCAGGCCGAATCATCTTTGTATGTCGCTACTGCCACCAGCACAAAGTTATAGACGCTGGCGGTCATAGTCTATATAAGACGACGCAATCAACAACGACGTCGGCGCGACACCCAGAGCGCAACAAGCGTGGCCATGGCCATCAAGCGCCTGGCAAGCCAGGAGTTGTCGTCGCAGCTAGAAACACCTTACGGCAGGCTCTTACGAACGGCAAGATCAAGGTGTCGCAAGCTCTCGCCAACGAGCTTGGTGGCTTCAATACGCAGCGCTTCAGGCTTGCTGCTGTCAGCTGGCTTGTCAAGAACAACTATCCACTAATGGAGTTCGAATCGCCGTCTTTTCGACGCCTGATCGCAGCTGCTAATCCAGAAGCAGAGGCTGCGCTGTGGACGTCGCACGCCAGCGTCAGCACGTACGTGCTGCGCCTCTACGACTTCATGCGGCCGTGCGTCGTCAGGGAGCTGTCACAAGCGCTGAGCAAGATCCATATAAGCTTCGACGAGTGGACAACAAAGGGCGGCAAGCGCGGCTTCTTAGGCGTCGTTGCGCACTACGTCGACAAGCATGGCAAGCTCCAGGACTTGTCTATAGCACTGCCGCAGCTAACAGGCGCTCATAGCGGCGAGAAGATAGCAGAAGTTGTATACGAAACGCTACAGCAATTTGGCATCCACCCGCTTAACGTCGGCTACTTTATACTTGACAACGCCAGCAACAATGACGCTGCCGTCGCCGCGATTGCCCAGAAGATAGGCTTCAGCGCCACCCATCGTCACCTCCGCTGCAGCCCTCACACGCTCATTCTTATTAGTCAGACGCTCTGGGGCAAAGACGACGCCTTCGACAACGACGTTAGCGAGCTCTCTGACGAGAGCGACTTCATGCGTACATGGCGACGCGACGGCCCGCTAGGTGTGCTGCCAGGCGTCATCAGCTATATAAAGACACCGAAGCAGTACTCGCTCTTTGCTGACTTTCAGCGCCTCGCCCATCATGAGCTGCGCAGCGACGCGCCTGCTGACGCCCGCAAAATACTTGAGCCTATTAAGCCTGTCGTTACCCGCTGGTACTCATATTACTTATGCTTTGAGCGCGCTGTTAAGCTGCTGTCAGCTGTCAACGCCTACGCTAATCACCATATACGACGCGTTAGAGATTAGGACGCCTATGCGACAGCTTGTCGCAACAAGCTAGCAGACGCGCCACAGTGGATGAGATCAGACGGCCTGACAGCAGCAGATTAGGCAGTATTTACAAAGTATATAGACGTATTGAAGCCGCTAAAGGCTGCTACAAAGCGCCTTGAGGGGCGCAGTCTAGCTGGACGCTTTGGTGCTATTGCTGAGATCATAGTAGTGTTCAAATACGTCCTTGACTACTACGAGCAGCGCCTTAAGTCGTACGAGGCTGTCAACTATAACGCGCACAACGAGGCGCCTGAGGACTATCTTGCGATCAACTTGCGCGGAGCCTAGACGAAAGCCAGCGATTACTACCGCAAGCTTGACCTCTCACCAGCTTACTACGCTGCTACAATACTCTATCCATACTATAAGACGTATTGCGACGCGGTGTGGAGTGACAGGCCTGACTGGCTCAACGCTAACAACAGCGCGTTCCGCGCTTTGTGGGCGCAATATAACTACTTACCGTGCATCTCACAGCGCTCTAAGGTGCTCTCTAATGACATAGACGACGCGATTGACAGCCTCATCAACCCAGCCACTACCAGCGAGGACATGAGCGAGAGCAACGAGTACGAGCGGTAGCGGGAAAGCGAGCCGCGCGCTGAGAAGGACTCTGAGTAGCACAAATACCCTAAAGAATACTGGGTAGCGCTGCGTGATCGCTACCCTAGCTTAGCAAGCTTGTGCTTGACGTACTATCTATCCCAGCGTCAAGCTGTGAGTGTGAACGCGTGTTCAGCGAGCTTGGCGATCTTCTAGAGCCTCGTCGTCGATGTATAAAGCCTCAGTTACTAGCAGCAATACAGTGCGTACGACGGTGGCAAAAAGCTGGCCTGGGCGAACGACGGCAGTAGATCTAAGGTAGCCATAACTGACGACGAGATAGAGCGGTTGTACGACATAGCCTGTTGGGACGACGGTGACAAGTAACAACTGTCTTGATATTATCAAGTCAAACAGTCAAGCTTCAAGTCAAGCTACCTAAAAATAGCTTGTTTAGCAAATCAAATCAAGTTGCAAGACGCCCTAATAAGCCTCAAGTCAAGCCGACGAGAAAAGCTTACTTGATTTGATTGTTGACAGGTCTGGCTGGTGCGGTGGCCGAATCCCTGCCTGGGTTCGCGCCTACGCTTTTGTGGTCCTCTTTCTCCGCCCCGTTGCAGATCACACGGAGATCTTCACCAGTGTCGGTATTGCTTTTCCTTACCCAACTCGATTTGTCGCTCATCAGATAGTTCTTGATAGCCTCTACGCGCTTGTAACCTGGTAGGCTCTTCCACTGATCGCTTATTGGCGCAAAGGAAAGGTAGGTTGCGATAAGACCAGCCATCTGAGGTGCAGCTATTGGACACATCAGAGAACAACTCGAGCTGGTTGTTCTATCACGTTGTTGGGCGTATCACTTACCGTAAGACGTGCCTTCTATTTCCTTAGCTTCCGTCATGTCCGTTTTCCTCTGACCTGTGATGTCGTGACCAATTGCGTACCGGTCGAGTTGATTTCCGTATTGTGAGAAAGGCGATCGTAAACCACACAATGAGACGGCACCAACATTGATGATTGGGTGCTTCTCGTCCTTTATGACCATGGGTATCATGTCGATATATGTTCTGCTGCGGAAGCTTCGTTCCCGGCAGCGCAGACCAGGGGCACGCCCAAGTCAAACAGCTGTTCTATGGGAAGTACATATAAGTCTTTGAGTCCGGGCAGGAAGCTTTGTACCTTGGAGTACGAGTAGTCTTCGCCAATAGATCGCGACGATATAATAACACTCTGCAGTTCGCATCCGGGGTTCGCTTTGATATTATCAATCACCATTTGCAATCCCTCATACCAGTCCACGGAGTTACCGTTGGCAGTCTTGACAGGAATCAAGGTTGCCTGTGGAAGAGCAAATATTAGCATAGTTCATGTCGCTCTTATAGAGGTACGGACTGTAGGGGTTGGGTACGTAGCACGCGGAAGATAAGTGACGAGTCCGTAAAGGACCTGGTGAGGTATCGGAGTCGAAGTAGAACCATTAGGTATGAGACCATCAGGGCGTTCGAGGGCGTGAGCGTTTTAAGAAAATGCACATTGCGAGTTCATCAACGAGATTCATGTATACATACTTGGGAACAATCCAGCCAGCCAGCTTTTTGCGAGAAGCTGGCTGGCTTGGTGTTTTGTAGGGCATCGGCTGGCTGGATTGGTTTGATTGGCTACGGAAGCCTGGCTGGCTGGCTTGGCTTAAGGAGCTTGGTTCCTAAAAAGGAAAATTATAAAGGAAATTTAGTGTTAAGTATCAGCCTTCATCCTATGTATCAACCTTGTACTTTGCGTTGATTTGCTTAATAGTAAGCATCTTCTCGTCTACCTTGCCGTCGCCACCAAAGCTAGCTCTTCCCCACCTTCTGTTGCAGTAGATTGCTGCCAACAACTCTAGTGTTATCTTCTGCCGGCAGGGCTCTAGCAGGTCGCCAAGCTCGCTGAAAACGCGCTCACACTCACAGCTTGAAGCCGGGATAGAGACAACGTCAAGAGCAAGCTTGCTAAGGTCAGGGTAGCGATCCTGCAGGCCTACCTAGTATTGTATAGGGTAGTTTGCGTGATTGCTACCTGCTTCTGCCTGTAGCTTACAGCGCTTCCACATCTCAAACTCGTTCTCCTCGTTAGCTGCTCCGTTTAGGTCGATCAGGCTATTAATAGCGTCATCAGTATTATTAACTATAGCCTTTGTGCATGTGTGCAGCTTTGGCAAGCTTCAGTGCTGAGCCTACAGAGCCTGAGAATTGCGATTATTCAACTCTAGCCACTCAGGGTTATCCGCCCATACTGAATTGCAGTAGTTCTTGTAGCGGGGATAGAGTATTGTAGCAGCGTAGTAAGCAGGTGAGAGGTTAAACTTGTTATAGTACTCACGCGCTTTAATAATAGCAGCGCGGAGGTTGATTGCAAGGTGGTTTTTGGGCGCTTTGTCGTGCGCGTCATGTACAACGTCGTCATAACTTTGGAGTCGTGATTCTAGTACACTACGTTAAGTAAGTATTCAAATACTAGGATAATCTCAGCAATAGCCCTAAAACCACCGTGCTCACTATAGCCTTCAAGGCGTTTTGTACACTCCTTTAGTGGGCCAAGGACGTCCATATACTCTGTAACAACTTGCCAATCCTCAGTAGTAAGCCTGTTTGATCTCATCTACGGCTGCAATTCAGGCAATTGATTGCCGTTGCTGATAGCATACGTAGTCTCAATTTGAACGCGCTCGATGTGGTGATTGGCGTAGGCATTGACAGCAAGCTGTAATTTGACAGCGCGCTCAAAGCACGAGAAATACGAGTTCCAGCAGGTGACAACTGGCTTAACAGGCTCGAGGACTTTGCGCTGTTCAATTGGCAGGTTAGTGTAAGCTAGCTGCTGAAACTTCTTAAAAAGCGCGTGCTGTTGCGGTGTTTTAATGTACGAGATAACGTTAAGAAGCACACCAAGTGGCCTATTGCGTCGCTAGTCCTTTATAAGCTGCGTCTCCTCTGCAATATTAGATAACGCGTGATTGTTGTTAAAAGCTTCTGATTTCTTGCCCTAAGGAGTACCTAGCTAATAAGGTTAAGTGTGTGAGGACCGCAGCGGAGGCGGCGATAGACCTTGTCAAACTTCAGCTCACGGGCAAGCGCGTTAATTGCGATGTCGTTGTTACTTGCGTTGTTAAGGACAAAGTAACGTAGCCAACTTTGTCAGCGCTGATGCTGAACTCCTGCAGTATGTCAGCCTGGCACCTCAGTTCACACAGTACACTGTGAACTGCATCTCACGTGACCCTGTTAGTCACCTGCTTACTCATCTGGTTGTGTATATAATCGCTCACAGTAGCTCTCTCAATACAACAACCTTCTGCCTCATTCATACCTGCCCTGTGCTCCCACATCCAACACACAGTATTATGAGTACTACCTTAGCCATCCGCTCGCCAGAGTGGGCGCCTGTGAGCTGAGGCAGCGCGATGGGCAAGTCTCAAAGCACGCCGTCGGCCGTGACGTAGTAGGCAACAATGCTAAGAAACCCCTTCTTGCCGCCCTTTGTCGTCTAGCCGTCGAAGCTTAGGTGTATTTTAGATAGCAAGCGTAACAGCTCCTTAACAACTAGCAGCTTCAAGTAATCAAAGAGCTGCACAACATAGTGTGAGACGCTACAGTAAGTTTTCTAAAGCGCGTCCTCAGCGAGTAGGTTAGCAAGCGCTATAAGGTGTCAAAAAGCTGGCGATTTAAACTTAGAGATAGGGTAGTTGTTCTTAAGGAGCTACTCTACAGCGGCAAGCTGAAACTGCTGATTATTGAAGCTGCTGAGCTCGTTGGCAATAGCTTGAGAGACGGGTTGCCTAGCAGCTAGCAGCTTGCTGTAGATTGTGGCATCAAGCTTTGCCTTCTTCGTCTTGCCAGGGCCTACAATATTGTGGCCTACCTTCTCCTCTGCTAGGTGACGCGAGGCAGCTGAGATTGCAGCTGTTGTGTGGAAGACTCCGCGGCCAACATTGGTGAACTTATGATGATAACAGTAGTGGCAAACCTAGTAAATACAGGCTGGGTTCTTGCGCAGGGCGACGCAATAGCTATAGCAATACACCCAGCTTTTCTTGTATTTGTAGGTAGTGAGCGGTCTTATGTACTTCTTTAAGCAACCCTAATTAAGGCTGTTGTAGTTGTCTATAAGATAAGCGTCTAACGGCTCGTCATCATCCTTATCTAAGTCCTTAGCAGGTTCAGAAGCCGCAGCAGTAGCGTGCTCACTGCCCTCAGGAGGCACGACGATACAGTCTTCAGCGCGCGACTCTCAAATTTGCACTTTTAATGTGGGGGCCTGCGATGCGTTTGCTAGGGCTTGAAAAGCGTTTGTAAAAAGTAGAGGAGAAGGAGAAGGTTGCGCTGCAGGTGGTTGAGAGTTAATATAGATAGGCTGACTAGTAGTGCCTTCAGCGCGTTTCTTCCCGCTAGAAGGGCTATCAGAAGCGCGCTTTTTGGCAGCTTTATTGGTAGCTTTCAACAGCATAAGGGCGGCGGTGATAAGGCAGTAATTGCAACACCAAAAAGTTAATTGCAGACAGAAAATTTGGATAGAAAATACTAAGTTTAGAAAGATAGGATGACGCGTCGGAGTGGCTGGCAAACGATTACTGTAACGGTACAGAGGGAGGGGAGGGACTGCGCTGAATTGACTACCTGAGGTGGGCGGAGCTACATATATAGACTGCCGCACATGAGCTATCCCAACTTGTACTAGAGTAGGTCTGGGCAAAGCCCAAACCGTTACAATTACTAAGCTAAGTACAACACCAGAAAAGTATTGCGAGATTGCTTCTCCTGCAAAATCAATAGCCTCACACCCTAAAATCTCTGCTCTATCCTACCTATCAAGCCGGCCAAGCCATCAAGCTTTTGGCTCCTAACTAGCTGGCTGGATTGCAAATTTTCTATTAGTTTGGCTGTCTGGCTGGCTTGAGGTTTCCTCAAGCCAAGTCATCAAGCCATCAAGCTAGCTGGATTGTTCCCAAGTATGCATGTATATGCTCACCTGTTTCGCAACTTCATATTCCTTGCCAACGGCTTTGGACGCCAAGCACTATTCTGCTAACTGGCAAAGCTCTGTTATAGTTGGTTTCCATTTCAGCTTCAACTTCTTCGACTCCCTCGAAGTTCTCCACCGCATCTTTTGCCTCGGGACCGAGATGCAGACCGTACCAAGCCGTGATCCGATTTCCATTTGTGATACGAGCAATGTCCGTACCTGGTTGCACCTTGGACTGAATGAAGTCTTCGACTTTATTGAGATCACTCCCTGGTACGGGGACCGCGATGCAGACTCCGTCATCTCGGCGACCCCGTCTACGGCGAGGCTCGGACGACTGAGTTTGCGGCACGGTTTTTGGATCCCCAACGCGTACTACATCGAGCTGGTTGATTGGATCAGTCAGTTCGTCGCCGTGCGAGGTGATGATCCAAGTGGCGATGTCGTTGTCGAGCTGATTCGTGATCACATTGTTGGCGCCGAACGAGCTCTTCAGTAGGGCGTCGGTCTCGGTGGTCTTTGTCGGATCGGTGGCATGGACTGTGTAGCGACTCTCGCCAACACCTCTACCCCACTTATTAGGGTCGTAGCTTGAGGCCAACGTTGCGAGGACGGATTGAGTACAAAGCAGTAGCTGAAATAGAAACTGCATTGTGGATGGTGGATGTGGAAATTGTAGAAAGAGTAGCTTTTAGTGATTAGCAGAAGGGCTGCGTGCTCTTGACGTTCTCATATGTCAGATGTGAGAGGACAGAGCAGACATGAAGGAAGTAGAAGGTTGTTGTATTGAGAGAGCTACAGAGAGCGATTATATACACAACCAAGATGAGTAAGCAAGTGACAAAGAGTCACGTGAGAGATGCAGTTCACATGTACCTTGTGAACTGAGGTGCCAGGCTGACATCATACCTCACCATATGAACAAGATGCTGCGTTGCTATTTGTCGTATATAGCATTCATTGGATACCCCAAGGCATTATCGCTGTGCCGGATGCTGCGGCAAGTGGTTCACGGCACAGCTATCAGGATCTGCGACGATCGTAAGTGTAAGATCCAACGATGCTCGGTCAGACTGACCAAGACATGCAGCCTCGCATGTGTCTGAAACGGCCCAAGGCGGCGGCGGAGGTGAAGTTCATGGTTACAACGACACCCTCGAAGAATATGGGCGCGAGATAGGAACGAGATCGAGTATGACAGAAGACACAATCAGGGAAACGGTGATAGAAGGGAATGCAGAGATGTGAGGCGTAGGCGGCGATGGGTATCATGGAACAAAGCCTGAAGACTCAACGAGAAACGGAACGTACTCATTGGACGAACTCGCCATGATGTGAACAACGCCGTGGAGCGATGATGAAGTCTTCGACCGAGATGATCGGTGAAGGGCAGTCGTTGTGCGGCGCGATGGTTTGTTGAATGGTTGTCTGTTACGATTCCAAGGAGCTGAGGTTGAGGATGGATGGTATGAAAGCGGGGCTCAGACATCCACTGCAGGTGACGTACGGTCTGCTGTGCCGCAATATGGAGAGGTCACAGCTGTAGGAGTCCCCTCTACCTGTATACGCTTTCGTTTTCGTGCTTTATAGCGTGAGGTGGCCTCGTTAGCTGCTTGAAGCTGCTTGACTTGGTCGCTTATCAACACCAAGGAATGCGCCATCATCTCAGCGCCTTTGGCAAGCTTTTCAACCACCTCAACCATTGAGCTAGACGAGCTATCTACATGCCTCTGAATTCTCTCTCAAATTAGCGTTGATTGCGACTCAAATTCTAGAGTATTGCTTGGGGTTTTGGACACCCAAGGAGCGTTGTCAATAGCGGGTGGTGTAGGCATACAAAGGCGGACGTCAAGCTTTAATATCCCCGCCTCTAGGTTAAGCGGAACCAAGCCAGCACCTTGAAAGCCTCCCTGGATATTGCTTTCAGTGATTAAGTCCTTAAAAGCAGCAATAAAGCAGGGCAAGAACTTAAGTTTAGTGATGTGGTTGATCTTGCTGCGCATAAGGTTCTTAGCTTGGCGGTTATACGCCTTCTTCATCAGCAAGAAACAACCTACGTCAAGAGGCTGCAGGAGGTGCGACAAGTGAGGAGGCATGCAGAGGGTGATAATCTTGTTATCCTTGCAGTACTGCTGGAAATCAAGCGAGTTGTGGCTCTCGTGGCTGTCAATAATGAGTAAACGTACTGTCCTAACAGTATGTTTTTTTGTATGAGCATCAAAGTGCTTCAACCACTGCAGACCAAGCTCATTTGTCGTCCAGCCGTTCTCAGAGACTGCAATAACCCAATCGCCAGGTAGATCAGGCTCCTGGTACCAGGTGGAGAGGTGATTCTTGCCCTGGAAGATGATGAAGAGTGGGATTGCCCACCCAGTTGCGTTGATACCCTGGATCACCATAGTCCCAGACTCCGCAACAAGCAATTAAGTGGGGCTCAGAAGGTCTGGCTTGACTTGATTGATTACCTATTTGAGCCTAGTAGTTGCCTATAGAGGCTTAATTCTTAACTAGATAGGTAAGTGGGTCTCTGAAGGTGAACGGATTGACTTGCTTGTTGCGGACTGTGCATAGTCCACTCTCAATTACCCTGCTGTACTGTCTTCAGCCGTCCTCGACGCTCAGAGCCTGTGACTACTGCTCCAGTCGATATCATGCCTATCATGAAGCCAGACTTGTCAAAGTTGTAGGTGTCTTTGTCAAGAATACCGTGCTCAGCCTTCATGTTCTCTACAAGCTTGAAACAGCCTTGTACAGCCTCAGGATCCTCGCAGAGAGCTCTCTTGTAGTCGTACTTGCGATTGAACCTGACTTGCAGCTCATCGCAACGTTTGACGAAGTTTCTGCCTAGCAGACGCCTACTCGCCGTTGGCCACGCTCCTTGTGCAGTAGATCAGCCATATCCTTCACAGCGTCAAGCTGGGTCGGAAATCCTCGCACGTTAAGGTCGAGTATATGCTGAACAATAACCTCTTCCTTATTTAGATGAAGATTTACTGAGTTGGGCATGCAATTGCGTCAAAACTGCTTTCCAGCGCGTTGATCAGTAAGCGTCTTTCAAGGGACCTTGTAGATATCAGTAGCGCGTTGTTTAGAGAGATTTGCATCTTGTTTGATAGCTAAAAGCGCAAGCTGAAATCGAGTCTCCTTTAAAGCTAGTAGCTTGTTGTGTTGTTGAGTCATTGCGTGTCTACTGTGCGAGACGGTAGATTTTGGTGGGGGCTTGGCAAGGTGGGCGACTCGCTTATCAAGTACGTTATGGTTGTTTTTAAAGCAGATAATAGTAGGGGTAGAGATATATGTAGAAGTTGCAGCGACATAATAGTTAACTTGAAGTAGCAAAAATATACAGTCCCTTATGGTCATCGCGCAGACCACTTTGACCTTCTAATGCCTATCTTTGCTAGCCCCTGCAGCAGTTTGGACTCTTTGCCTGTACGCATACTTTCGCTGCCATCCGCTATCATAGGAAAAATAGCAAGCTGGCGCTACTCATGCGATGCAAGCGCGTCAGCGCAATGCTGGTGACACGCACGAGTGCTTGGGTGATCCTTCCCAAGGACAGCTTGGTACCCAGCGGATGCTCTTTCGTACAGAGCAAGGCCTTTGTGGTAGCTATACCGAAGTGCAAGGAGACGGGCAAGCCAGTATACGCTCGTCAGCGTGTGTGGATGCTCATGTCTGAGCACCTTCTCATACCGCGCCAGCGTCTGTCTGTGCATCGCCTCCGCCTTTTCGTACTTGCCCTGGCTGTCCAGCACCAGCGCCAAGTTGTTCATGCTCGTCAGCGTGTGTGGATGCTCATGCCCGAGCACCTTCTCGCATATCGCCAGCTCCTGTCTGTTCATCGCCTCTGCCTCTTCGTACTTGCCCCCAAGCTCTCTTGCTCGTCCTCCCATAATCATGACCATAGCGGCGTCTGTCCAAACTGATCCTTCGAGTCGACGTCGACCTTGCCTGTGTTGAGCAGCAGCTTGACCACCGCTTCGTGCCCGTTCTGTGC
>ML978330.1:0-47178 GCA_010015745.1 Setomelanomma holmii
AACAATGCAGCAGATGATACTCAGATTTACTGCCCTGCGCGGTTCCACACTTGACTTACTGCTTCGCGCGGTTACCTTTTGATTCTCTGCATTCACTGCAACAGTTGGACTAGTGCTGCGCAATAAGATGGGTCTGGATACGCAGGTGTTTGAGCGAGTTGACCATGTGGGATGAAGGCTTCAGGTCTGATGACGGTATCCTCGAGCTGTGGGAGCGTGTTACGGTATTGGGGCGTGGATGCGGTGAGATTGGCGAGGTTCTGAAGAAGTTGGAAGGGTTCGTACTTCCCACGAGGTGTAAATGGCATTTTGGGCGTAGTAGATATGGTGTATGGACTGAGTCGAGGACGTCCGCCATTAGAATGTAGGAGCATAAATATCCTATGACATGTATGGCTCTCAATATCCACTCTTTAAGTGCACTGTGACACGCTGATACTCTCTTCCATCGTGCCTAATTCATCCTTGAACAAGACTGTTCACAACTCTCCTTCTTCGACTACGGCTGAAAACCACATTCCTCCGTGCAGAATTCCGAGTCTCCTATATCCTGACAACCTGCTCTTTGCCACCACCACCAATCAAGCATCAACTTACGACACCACTATTTCATTAGCAGCCAGCTTCGACATGAACTCACACTTTGCGCCCCGTGCCCGCGTGCATGACTACGAAGAACAAAAGAGCAACGACGAAATCATCAAAATCCAACGCCTAGCTGACTCGAACGAAGAACAAGGCGAGCTCGACGCCGTGGAAGCCAGCGCGGAAGCAGAAATCGAGGTCTAGATCGTGCAACTACAGAAGAGCGAAGCCGAGAACGAGGAAAACGGACAGATACCGTATGACAGAGGTGATGGCCGGTGCAACTCGACCAGGGTCGCGGCGAGCACCGGAAATGATTCTGGGTCACGTAGCGACTGCGAGGCGGACATCGAGAGCGGCAGACAAACGCCGAGTAAAGAGTGGGTGCGATATCTGGACGACGTATGAACAGAATATAGCTTGCTCGTAGACTGATCGTTTCACTGATCAATAATGGACGAATTGCGCGGTTTTCCAAGACACTTCCTAGCCGTCCTTCGGTCTATACACCCCAACGCCGTGCTTGCTGATGTCTTGATACATGGGATATACATAAGAATGTAAGATGAATTTCGATTCACAGATGTTGCCTCGTCATGGTGCCGTTTCTGGACTATTTCATCGAGAGAAGACGTGATTACATGTGAGGACGTGCTCGTCGCGCTCATTCGCTGCGCTTGCTTCTTCACATTCGAGGTGTTGTTGGAGACTTCGTAAGAATATCACCATGACAATCATCACGTTGCCGTCATGCTTGGTTTCTTGGTGTCCTCAGTGATCGCATCTGCTTTCTCGTCGGTCTTCGCCTGCTCTTCCTGTACTGGCGCAGGGGCAGGAGCAGCCGGCTGCGCTACCTGCTTGGCAACAACCAACCCAAAGATGTATACACCGACATTGCCAGCCCCATCGATGCCGCCGAGTCTAGTATCGAAAAGTTTGGCTTCTCGCAGTAGCCTACAACTGTCAGCTGGCGTCATTTCTCTGCTAGTGAGATTGCTTACCTCGCTTTACCCGCCGGCGTTGTGACATTGGCCTCTTGTATCACCTTGCCAACCTGCTCTCGGTAGCTCTCAAACACAGGCGCCATGATCATCCGGACTTGCATCTCGTTCAGGAAGCGATTGATCACTTTGTGCATAGTGATCGTGTCCTTCGTCAAACTCTCCATGCTAGCGCTTACTTCTTTGTTGATCTCGGCTTCGCTGTCCCACTCGACCTTCTTCAAGCTGCGCATATGTACTGTGGCTCTGCCTGAGAGAATGTCCGTGAGCTTATCGTGTATGGACACTTGCTGATCTTGTAGCAGCCGCTTGACGTTGTCGAACTCGCCAATCGCAGACTTGTTCGTTGCATTTGCTATACGCCGTCGAGCACATTCGCGAATATAGGGAAGTATGGCAATAATGAATGACAAGGTTTGCGAGGCGATCGCGAGATGTTTGGTGTTGATGTTCTTGAGACCAGCTGTCTGTATGGCACCTGCTCCGAGGATGAGCTGGCACAGCCGCGAGTTGAAAAGCTTGATGTATTCGCAAAGTGAGGTAGAGACTTCCGACGTCATGCTCGGTATTGCGGATAGAAGTACCTCAAAACGCTCGATGCCCCGAAGCACAACGGTGGAAGAGCTAGAGATTGTGTATTTCTCTTCGTCCACAATAGCAGGCGTGGTCGACTTATTCTTCTCCTTTGGCTTCTCTTCCAATGTGCCGTTCGTGGCGGTGGACTTGCCATTGGTCGCAGGCTCCTTGATCTCCCGCAGCACATCGCCTGTTTCTGACCAGCTTGGCGGATCACTGTCCATGCCCTTCAAGATCCGTGCCAGTACTTCTGTGTCTTCTGCGTCAAAATCTTTTGGTTCCCACTTATCAGAGTCCATTGTTCTAGCAAGTTCTTGCTTCTCGAAGTCACCAAATTTAGACACGAAATCTGTGATGTGGTAGTTCACTATGCTCTTTAATGCTGACCCGGATCGGCCGGACACCGCTTCACACTCGTCCGCGAATAAACGGCATAAGTTCAAGTAGCGTAAGAACCGTTCCAGAGGCAGATTCGCAGTAGCTTCAGAGCGCACCTTGAGCAACTTCGTAATCTGTGTTTGAGCTGCGTCGACGGCTTGGCCAAGTAAGCTAGACATGTCCAAAGCTTGCATGAGTTCCATTTGTAAGTCATTCGAGGTAGGCGCAGGGGTTCCATTGCCAATGTAGCCATCGATGTTGTGCATGTATGGGCTTCGAGGGGGTGATCGAAATCCACCCGAAGAAGCGGGAGGAGTAGTGACTCCACTGGTGACATCGAGTAGGACCTTGACTTGCGTGCTGAGCCGACGGAGGACTTCTCCCACGTCTGTGAAGATGTTGATGAAAAATTCTTCTGCATCTGCGGGGTCCATAGCACGCAGGTTGTGTGCCAGAATCGAGTTCTTATCCTGCTGACTTTGGCCTCGACCGCCCCTGGTTGAGACTGATGTCATGGACTCTGCATCGTCGTCGCTCGAGCTGGGTAGATACCTCCGGATAATAGCCTTCATCTCTCTCATGACTGCTTCGCGAAATGTGGCGCTCGCTTGGATAGTGAAACGAGCTCCGCTCAAGCCATACAGACTTGCTCGTAGTTCCGAGCGAAGCTTGTCGCTTGTGCTCAAGAATGCTGGCAAGACGGACTTTGCTCTCTGGTGGGAGCCCCGTGCCTTTTGTGATGCAGCTACCCATCTTTCAAGAGTGCTATGGCTCGGTACGCTTTTGACATGATCGCGGAGATTTTTCAGCAGTGTTTCGACGAAGCGAGCTTCGAACCCTCTCCCGACACGGAACTTTAGCTCGTTTATGCCTTCAAAAACGCCGTCCATCGCTCGAAGTCCACGAAGATCGATGATGTATGGTGGCAGGCGTGACTCGAGCCAAGAAGTCTCAGGATCTGTTGTGTCGAGTGCTCCAGTTATCAGTCGTTCGACGACATCCAGTCTTGTCATTGCGACTTCCAGCTCGCCTTTATTGACTATCTCGTCGCAATGCGATAGGCCCACTATCACCGCCTGCAATTGGTCAACCGAATCAGTCAGCCTCCGAAGATTTTCTCGCCGCCTCTTCATCTCGACAACTTGCAAGCCTCCTACTGCCATTTGCTCGTCCAAGCGCTTAAGATCTTTCCTAAGCCCCTTGATTCGTGAAACAGACTCTTCAGCCTCTGACTGTAGCTCCTTCAGTGAGCTCAAGGCTGCAAAGAATGACGTAGATGCAGATGATATCGCTGATATCAAATGTACCTCCACTGTGTCCATGTACCATGACAGCTTTTCTTGCAAAATGGCATTGGTCGCCAGAGCTTTCCTCCCTGTCGTTTGTGGCGCATCTAATGATCCATGCGCAAAGTCAACATCTTCGCTTTTTGTCCGTATCGGCCTTACAACCTCTGATCGTTCGCTTACAATGTCGAATGTGCGTGGGTTCTCGAGGTGGAAGTTTTCCTCGAAGTAAACGTTGGGTATCGTCGAGAGTGGTGTGACGGCAGGAAGAGCGCGTCTTGAGCCGCTCGTGCGTCGCTTCGGTTTCGGCGAGCTGGTGGGAGAGAATGCAGCTCCTGTAAGCTGTGGTGTTCCAGCAGGTGAGCCTGCATATAAACTGCGCTCTAAACTCTCTGCCCTGTCATCCTTCCTTGATCCCTTCCGCGCTATTTGTACCGATTCACTTTCTGCCTCTGCCTTGGCGCGCTGAAATGCTTCATACAGATTTCCCACTTGCGACAGATACGGGTTGAAGGCGGAGGGCTCGACATGAGGGACATTTGTGAGTGTCACGGGTGGAATATCTTTGGTTGATGGCGGTTTGTGTCCCGACGAAGCCTGAGCTGCTGTGTAAGGGAGCATGCCAGTCCTCACTATTGGAGGTTGGAGCAGCGTGGAAATGGCTGTCCGAGAGTCAGCATTTACCGCCATGATATCAAGCCCCGGTGGGTCTAACCATTCTGGTTCTGCTCCCTCACCGCGCCCATACTGTTCTTGAAGCCGCTGTCCAGCACTCCTCCAACCGAATGTATCGAGCTTGCTGTGGAACCGCGACGTGGCTGATAGCGCCCGCCTGTCGAGTTGGGTCGAATCTTCCAATCATCTTGTATGGGAAAGGGATATTGATTGTGTGGCGGTGTTGGCGACAACAGATCAAGGCTCTCCGTGGACGGCCGTGGGGATCTGGGGGAGGACATGTTGGCTGCGGCGGGAGTCGGGGGAGCTCTAGTGGCCGAGGCATGGGCGAACTCGGGCGCGGCGCTTATCTCATCTTGGGATAGATTGCGACGTCGCAGTGAAGGTGTACGGAAAGCAGGAAAGCACGTGTATCTTGTGTCAGTCGCGTGCGGAGGTGTGTCTTGAAGTCCGCATCAGCCAGAGCGCCGCGCTCTACATGTGGACGGCGCTAGAGTGACAGGGATCATGCGTCAGCGAAACGCGACACCCTTGTCCTGCCGCCAATCTCAGACTTCACACCAACATCTCCCACTTCACGAGGCAGAATACCAATGACCCTCCTATCACTGATAAGTGCAGTAATCATCAAGTACCCCGCTTATCATTCGATTCTCGAACTTTCTTAGATCCCAAAGGTTAAGTCGACGCCTTACTTTCAAGTCACTTTCGTTATAGTCACTTCCTGTTCTCGCAGATCCTTCGAACGACACTTCTCCTCTGTTGTAATTTTTACTCTAGGCTTGGTCTGTCTCCGAATAAAACATGACGACTTTGTAGCCAACATATCATATACATCACATTTGCTCAGACATCAAAGGCACAGATTGAAACCACAAACGTTTCTGCATTTATGATTAGAGTCTCTCAAAATACCGACTTTTTGACATCAACAAATCACTAACTTTTGGGAACCACGGAAATCAACCTGGCAAGCACCGCAGTATACACTGTTCATGCTGCTGTGGGAGGATCCCCGTGAGTCACTTCATCACTCACATGCCATCTTGGTGGTCATGTCAGCCTCTGCAACAAAGGAAAATCGAACCCATTCGCTTAACGACCAAAGTAACGGTCCCAATCTCCAGCACCGCGGTCACCCCACTGTCGACCCAGACCTGGATCTTCAGCTGTACCATACCACTCCGACATCAAGTTGTTGAAAGCTTGGCTACGGTACGGACCGCCGCGCGAGCCGCCGCCACCACCGCCGCCAGAGGGCATGTGGCCAGCGCCAGGGGGAGGTCGGCGCGAGCCCTGATGTGCTTGGTGTTCGTACTGATTCTCTCCATCAGCGTAGACGCCACCAAAATTGTCAGGAGGCGGTGGAGGACGAGCGGATGCACGAGAGCCCTGAGGTGGCACCATCGCTGCATGAGAGCCTGGAGGTGCCATTATAGCTGAGCGAGAGCCATGAGGTGCGCCCATCATGGCCGCGGAGGGTCGACGAGATGACCCAGCTGGTCCAACGAAAGCCTGGGCGGCACGTGAGCCGGGACGATCACCCACCTTCACGAAATCTTGGTCGCCAAAGCCGCCAAAGCCGCCAGGGGTATATGGCGGAGGAGCACCAGATGGTCCGCGCGAAGGACGACGAGATTCGCCAGCGGGTGTTGCTTGGGAAGGACGACGGGATCCGCCACGTACAAACGCGCGATGGTCGATCGGCGGGCCACCGTCCAAGTCAGCTGCTGCAGATGCACGCACACCTATTGGGCGACAACCAGCCATCCCATGTCAGCTAGACCGGCTACCCATGTGAGCTTGACCCGACGGTCCACGGCCAGACGTCATGGATGCCGCACCGCGAGAAGAACGGACGTCATGTCCATTCATGCCCATGGGGTTGGCTGAAGAATGGTGGCTACCGCTTCGGTAGCGGGACGAACGGCGATCGCCGGGGAACATGTAGACTGTTGTTGTTTGAGAAGTCTTGTTGTAGGTTCTGGTAGAGAGTTTATGCTTGGCTTTTGCTTGGCTGTGTGTGTAGAGGTTGTTGGTTGTGGTTGTCCGAGTGTGGATGATGAGACTCTGGGCGGAAGGCCAGCACTGCTTTTATGGTCAGAGGATGGTTCACAGCGTGCCGTGACTCACAGCGATCTGCTGGTACTGTAGAATCACACTGGAACTGCAGCCCTTTAGCAGTGGTGAAAGCTCGACCTCGAACACTGGTAGTGTTTGAAGGACTTGATTAGGTGAATTGACGCTATGGCATGAATTCGGACTGCGTACACAAGTGTGGGACCCCTTTCCCCGTCAGGTGGTTAGCGACTGTCACTTCCCAGTCGGCGTCGGTTAACTCATACCTTACCGGATCTCTGTGGGGATCCGACGACCGAGTGTTCATTTCGACGGGACTATTCACTGAGCGAAGATGACGTCCCAATGCAGGTCCCTAACCTTAAACCTTCATAAACCAGTTGACATCTTCATATCCCTTCCTTCTCTTCAACTGTACTTTCACATCCCTTACCGGCTTCGTGACAGCGAGCGGAAACCTCTAGTCATCTCGCAGCGGATCCCATTTGACCTTTCCAACACCCGTTACCGGCTGCATGTCAAACCGGAGCGCAAACACTGCAGCAAGACTGATGACCTCCATCTGCGCAAAGTGTCTCCCAGGGCATAAACTCATGCCTCCACCGAACCCTCTGCAAGCAGCCGGGTGCACAATGCTAGCCGTGTCATCAACAACATTCCCGCTAGCGTCTGTCTTTGTGCCGTTTGGTGTGTAGTAGAAGCGCCTCGCGTTGAAAGTAGACGCATCAGGTCCCCAGATCTCCGTGTCCGAATGCAACACCCCACCGGCGATCTACACAACATTACCTTTACGCAAAAGGTACGTGTCTGCCAGAATCGTGTCCTCTTAATACAATGCGCACAGACGTCATGGGGGCAATAAGACGCACAGTCTTTCGCCACACCGAGTTCAGCAGGGGGCACTCATCCCGGAGTTTCGATGCCGAGATGGTGTTTGGTGCTTCAATTGCGTTCTTCCTGACCTCATCGCGAAGTTCTACAGGCAGGTCTGGTCTACTAAAGATGTTGTTTAGCACCCAAAACGAAGCAATGCCCGCGTTGCTGTTGAATGCAAAACTCATACCAAGTTCCAACCGCGCGTGCTTATACTCAGATATGCCCTCTGCATAATGCATTTCCTTTGCGCTGCTCGAGGAAAGGTAGAGCTTGGCTGTGCAGACCCTTATTGGTGTACTTGAGGAAGCCTTGGACGCAGGCTTCAATGCCTCGATATGCTTTTCGTGCTGTGATCGAAGGGACCACGCCCACAGCATAGCCCAAATTGCCATTTTCCCAGTCCCAGAATTTCTCAAGTAGTTCCGGATGGATAGCAGAAGGGTTCTGCGGACTGTAGAAACTATGCATAAATGCAGCTGTCAATTGTCGCGTCACTGCCTTGAAAAGATCCGTCTCTTGACCCTCTTGAATGCTGTTGATGGATTGCGCGAAATGGTTCAATTGATTCTGTGTGACGTCGACGAGCCTACTGATCAGGCCTACCAAAGGTGGATTGGTGACGGCATGAGGTCTTGTCACCATGCGTATACGACCTTCCTCCTTCGCCTCGGGGTCGTTCAGAATGCGTGTCGTTTCGGCGTTGGATCCAACGAGACGCGGTGTCATCTCGGCAATCAATTAGTCGAAGTCGAGGGTCGATGCGGCGCGTTGCACAGCGACAGCGAGCTTTGGCTACGTCTAAATGGTGGTGTACGAAGTCAGTAAATCTCTCACTTGTGTTTCGTGCATTGACGTTACGTACCACGACATAAGTTTTCCCGTTGAGCATAGGAAGGGCGAAGATGGGATATTTGCATCTTCCACTGGAAAAATCAACTAATATCTGCTGGAGACCGAAACGGCGTTACACATACCTGACAGCCTTGAGATACAATGACTACGAAGTTAGTGAAGCTTTAAAATTTGGGGTATGTACCTCTTAGATGGCTTCAGGCAGATCAACCATCGACAGCACAATAGGAGACTTTACATAGGGTATATAAAGTTAGCTAAGTCTCGAAAAGGAGGAGTTGGTCAAAGTAGGTGTTATGCTCAAGAGCGCGCATAGGTGACACTGGCAGTTGTAATGGACTGACAGGGTTAGACGCATGTGCCCAAGACAAAACTGCCACTTCGTACCCGAGGCTTCGTACCACCCTTCGGTAAGCATCCCAATCAGATGGCCAAAGAAGGGTATCTTCGGGTGAACTGTGGGCGGTTCTCTTTCATCGACTTTCACGCTCAAGAAGTTGACCAAGAAGACAATCGCTGCAATTGCGAGCCCAAAGGCCCCTATCTAAGCGTTGATAAAGCCATCGAGAAGGTTGGCAAAGGCAAGACAGGTATCTCTAACAGTACGTAGACAGTGTTCGCTCGAAAGGAGACCAGAGTCCAGGAGCGTACGAGTTGACGCGACCTACAGTGGTTTATTATCGAGAAGAACGTTGACATGGCTGATCTACATCCCCGCCCCTGCGCGACTCATGTCAGCGTGCGGAACAGGCTGACCGGTAGCCGCTTGTGGCTGACGCGCCAGAGCTTGGTCAAATCACTCTCCGGACAGGGGCCAACTTCATGGCGAGGTGCATCCACAAATGATGCCATGGGATTTAAGAGATATCGATGGTTCTGATCACGAGGCTGTGTGCGACAAGGATGAAGTCAAGCTTCGTGGGGATCGCGTCAACTCACGCACGGGCCGAGGACGTCCCTTGGATTGGTCGGAACGTGGCGGGTACCTGAGTCCTCACCGACTCCACCGTGACATCTTTGACATTTGACGCGCACTATAAACGTCCATGATCCCGTTGCTGAAGGGAGCCCTCCTTGCCGTGAAGCCGTTATACCATAAATCTCGCGCCGCGTTGACGTATCACTCTTTCTCCACCTCTGATTCGTTGTTGCAGTATGCGCTCACTCGTTCTTCCCCTGTCGGCCTTCCTAACTGGCACTATTGCGACGTATTCGGATGCTTTGCAGAATATCTTGAAGAACACAGACAAGTCGGATAGATATCGGTACCCAACAGACTTCACGCGCGGGATCGTTCCGAAGCCATTTCACAGCCATAACGATTATTGGCGAGACGTCCCATTCTATACGGGATTGTCGTACGGGGCGATCTCAACGGAAGCGGATGTCTGGTTCATCAACGGGTCGCTTTATGTACGTAGATTCGCGAAGAAATCGACACATCATTCCTTGCCAAGATCGTTCACAGAGCCGATATCACGTGACACAGCGTACGACAACCCAAGGAGGCGCGAAGCAACCTTGGAAACCTTCCGGAGCTAGCTCACGGGAAATATCTTGGATGGCTAACATGACCTTAGGTTGGGCACGAACCCTCTGCGCTAACAGAAACCCGTACCCTCGAGTCTCTGTACATCACCCCTATCCTCGACACTCTCCACCGCCTCAATCCCAAATCTAAGTTTGCCCAAGACAGCGAACAAAACGGCGTCTACGACACATCGAGCGGTCAAACTTTGTACTTCTTCATCGACCTCAAGACCGCAGCCGACGAAACCTGGCCTGCTGTTTTGGCGGCCTTGGAGCCATTGCGAAGTGGCAACTGGCTCACGACTTATGATGGAAGGGAGATATTCAATCGACCCGTAACTGTTATTGGGACCGGTAACACGGTCTTGGATGACGTGAGAAAGTACCTGCCACGCGATATGTTCTTCGACGCGCCGTTGGCGCAACTCAATACTCCGCAATACTCGAACCTGAATGCCTACGAAGCCATCATCGCAAGCACAAATTTTGCAGCATCCTTCGGAGACGTAAGGAAAGGAGAAATGAACGACACGCAGCTCGGGTTATTGAGGGAGCAGATTGGCGACGCGCACGAGAAGGGCATTATGGCGAGGTATTGGAACCAACCAGCGTATCCGATTGGCACAAGGAACGCGATTTGGAGGATTCTATGGGACGAGGGAGTGGATCTGCTGAACGTGGATGATTTGGCTGGCGCAAGTGTGTTTTGGGAGGGAAGTGGGTAGTGAAACGAATGACCCGCTGGCACAAACTCGCATCCTAGATTGTATAATTTGGTGCAACAAGTATACTAGGTAGAATGTGCTCCGCCAAGTAGACATTGATTCAAGGCGCTATTCAGTGCAAAAGTATCACTCAAGGAAGTCCTACAGGTCAAAGACTATTCAAAATGACACATTGCGTGAAGTCAACTCGAACCTTCCAAACCACACTCATCCCACAATTCTCATCAGATCAACAATCTCGCACCCGCACAACCCAGCGAATCTGCACTCCAGATCAACCGCCAGGTTTTCCTCCTCGCCCTGAATCAAGTGCCAGGTTTTTCGTCCAGCATCCACACACCCAACTCATCTCTCGGGCACATTTTCCGCGCATTGTTGCCCAAAACGTTTCACCTCGGCAAATGGAAACCATTCCTTTGGTAATGTTTGGCCCTTCCACTTGAGAGTCGCACCTGCAACGCAGCCCGAGTGGTTCAAGTCACCGGAAATCAAGCCCGTCGCTAGAAGCCCCACTGCCAGCGTGACTAAGGAATGCACTAGCGGTGGTTGGAGACCCTTCGTGTAGGGCCAATTTTCTACCGCGCCTGCGTTGACTGACATATTTGGGAAGGGATTGCGCAACCAGTAGACCTGGAAATTTGGCCAACGCTGGAGGATGCAACCAATGCACCGCGACTTCAAGGGGAGCGACTGTCCCGTGTGAATAGACTGATCCGTTCAGTTAATCAACATGACGCACGAGCTCAGTTGTTGCGTAAATAACCCAACCAGCAAATTGTCTCTGTAAGTATTGCGGGAAGCAAGTAAATCGCCAACAAAGCAGAGTTCACGTGGGAGAGAAGTGGAGCAGATTTGGTTGGTAAACACCCAAAAAGGTATCGTGATAATAAATTCTGGCACACAAAGTACTGGGCTGAACAAAAACTCCCGGCTATCCCAGCCGATGTGGTACCCAACAACCAAATGCCGAGAACGCCATGCCTCACGTCCAAGAGGCCGATAATGAATACTGATGAAGATCGATTCCAGATTGAATCGCAATCGCTAATCGCTAATTCGTTGCAAACGGGTGAAGAAGTTGATAGTACATGGAATCAACATGGATGGTTATGACTGGGACGAAGAGACCAATTCAAGCGACTCGGATCCAGGTGATGATGAGGCGGCACTACGTCGGCGGGCCGAGTCGGTTGCAGTGTTGAGCTGTCGCTTGGTATGCTCGTGCATAATCCTAATTGTGTTAACTAGAGCTCACAAGTCAAGACGATAACACAACATACTTTTGGTAGGCGGACATGGCAGCATCTGGGTTGTCGAGATCGAAATTGTTGGCAAAGTTGTGCTGGGCGCTCATTGGCTCTGAGAAGTCCCCGGACACATAGACTTGTTGGCGTTGCTGAGTCATGGCGGACATGATTTGGTGTGTAATGAGAAAATATGTTTGATGTAGGCGAACCGTGTGTGAAGGAGATATGGGAATCTTGATGCTTAATGTTGAAAAGGTGGTGATTGATATCGGACTGATCGAAGGTGAAGCGGGGTGTGCATCTAAATACCTTCCCCCCGTCTCACAGGCGCGCACCACAATCCCTCGGGGTCATCGTCACCGCGTTCGGCAAAGGATCATCGTTGCTATTGGCGCACAAACGACCCACACTCGGCTCGAGGCTTGAGGTCAGCGATCTGCAGGGTCCTTCTCTTTCTTCTTTAGCTCATGGAACATCATTCTCGGGGTCCATACACATCCAATGCCGTCGCTGCGATTCTGAGGCCCTGGTTCGCCTGTCATTCGAGACCTAGGATCTAAATACACAATGATGATCTCACTTTCTCAGCGGTGATAGTCCCTGGAAGACGCGGCATGCCGGTGCCTCAGGGTCTTGTTCGCTGCAGAATGCACTAGCGCGTAAAGCGGCCAGTTACAGCAGGCCTTTTTCTGCTCCGCTAACAAGAGTGGTGTCGCGAGAGTATTGTGGCAGGTCTTGACTCCGGTGAAACCTGGTAGTGCATCTACAAACATGGCAAACCAGATCAAGTACCGTCGAAGTCGAATCAGTGAGGCTTTCAAGCTGAAATTGCCATGGCGATGGAGTCCGTGTCCTCACCGGGAGGCATTGCTGCTGGAGTCGATTCGAGCCGCGATGTTGAGGAGGTATGACGCGCATGACGAGGCTGCCCACCAGCGCGGTGAGAGCCTTGCGCATCAGAGCAAGGCTAGACGTCAGACATAAAGCCATTAGACTCGACGGAGCGCAATGTGGCCTCTCAACGATCAAGACCTCACCCTCTGTAAACCCAGAAATGCGGAACGCCCATTTGTGGTGCATGGGGATTTTCCTTTGCTGCCGTGCGCCTCCCGACGTCATTTATGCCCACTGCAGGAGTGATCGACCGAGCGCTAAGCTGTCCAAAGTCTAGCTCGCCGTTTCTCGACGCAGGGCAGCAACAGCCGTTCGCTCATAGGGTCCACAACAGCCGCGCCTAGAGAGCAACAACGTCAGGTGTGACGATGTTTCTCTGGTTCAGCCTCATTCTCACAATGCAGGGTTGTGACACAATTGTTTCGAAGGAGCTGAAAGGACGCAGGTCCCGCGGAAAGGGTCGTCATACGATGTCATGTCCACTTTCGCCTGTCACGGACGCCTTATTGTTTGGTCCAGAACAGTCGTCACCTTACCGCGGAACATCCCTCAAAAACAGAGACCCGCAGACAATGGCGTACGACTAGCATCGTCCCATGCTCCCGCTCCTAGGCTGCCGTACCAGGAGCCTCATCGCGTCTTCAGAAGCAACTCGAGTCGAGAACAACCCTGCAACACTCTGCATTGAGACTTCGTCCTCGCGATGGACGGCGCAACACGCGAATGCAACCCGCAAGCCTAGATCTCGAGTAGTCTGCCTGCTTCCGGTCAGTCGCTTTCGCTTCCCTTACTGAAGAACAGGTTCACCTTTGACGATGGCTGTACCACGACTCCATGATCAAAGTACGCTAATCTACAGTTTGTCGATGCACTCGATTTGGTGGATTTTCGATGCAACAAGTTCGAAATCTCGATGCAAGACACCCATTCTCGATAACCAGAGCATGACAATCCTATATTACTTTCGATTCAACTCGATGTCTGCTTTGCTTTGTCTGCATTCATCAACGCGTTCGGTGTGCATATGTCTATTTTAATGCCACAATTCATAATTTACCCCATCCATCATCTACTCAGAACTAAATCCACTGAATCCTCAACTTCGTCAATTATTCCCATTAACGCATCCGCAGTATGCTCCTTGCATCCTTCGTCTAAGTTGTTACCTTCTGCTGTTTCCGCCCAGTTCCCACTTGCAGCTTGCGCATGTCAATCTGCAGATCATGACCTAACCTATCGCCACCCTCCCCAATCCTCACGCATTGTGTAATGCCAACACCCCCGTCACTCGCCGCATATCTCGCATATCAATTCATATGCAGGGTCTTCCGGCCAGCCAGTGAACAACCGAGTGAAGGGAGCGTCTGGTGGTGCGTGATGCTGGATCAGCGGTCAGTTCTCAGGAGCACTTGCTCATCTGGTGTTCGAGCCGAGTTGATCTGTTCGAGAGCGCACGAGGAGTGGTCGACCGACCATCACTTCGTTTATGGAAAGTGACCAGACATGCTTTGCCTATTTACCCCGAAGAATTGTCTCACGACGAAGACTAGACACCGCGGCGCAATATTTCACCTCCGTCGTTGTGCCTCAATATGCCGCGGCCGCCTCTATCGGCCCGCGGTATGCTAGGTGGTATGGCAATAACGGACTCCTCCGCAAAAGCCGCTCCACAGAGTCCGCTCTCGCAGCTGGCACTCTCGCGAAATCCAGGCACACAAAGCCTCGCATAGCTTACCCGCGCTCCCTGTCGTCGCGTTGGAAGGTGACAAGTCTTCCGTCAGACTTCGTCATCACGCCCAACCACCAGGAAATGACATCAATCCTAGACATGGTCTATATGCGGAACGGCACGACACTACGTAGCCTGGCTGCTGCACGCCATGCGCAATACGCATGCTAGCTTGCTGGACAGGCGGCTACACGCTGCGCGCTCGGGTGGCTTTGCTCCCACAAAAGGGGGTTCGCCGTGCCCTTTTGATGCTATCATTTCGATGGCTACATTGTCTTACAGCGAATAGGGCTCGATTGATTGTGGGTCACAGTCAACCTCACGAACTGAGGCATCTACTACCAACGGCGGTCCGACTCACGCACTCACGCACTCACGCATTGTGAACTTGACCTCCCCTATCGTGGGCAAATGAGCCTATCACACGTACATCGGCGCCTCCGACGCAAATATGACTTTGTTCAATATTGACTCGTTTCGCACGTCCAGCCACTACAGTTCAGCGAAGCTACATTGGGAACAGAAGCTTGTATTCCTGTTGTAATATGAACACGCGGTGTCGGTATCGCAACCCGACCAGTCGGACATACAGATCTGCTATCATGCTTTCGTGCCTGCTCGGGTGTTAGGAGGAACGAGCGAACTCCACATTCTCGTTCTTAGGATTCGGTCTGCCTTCCAAATTCTTGTCAGGTGGAGAAGTGGGAACTTGAGAGGTCTACCATTGCCTTCGTTCTAGTGGGTCGTAAGAATTTCATGACACCGCTGAGTAGGTTTCTCTTATCCTTTTTGTTCCTGTCTGTTGTTTAAGTCACAATTCATTCGTCAAATTACGTAAATTTATTTAGTCTTCACGCCAATGGTGGCACGGATCTTATTTCTATGTAGCTTTCCTTTTGCAGCACTTTGTCATAGCTGAATCAATCTACAGTATTCCTCGTTTCATCATTCCTTCATGCTTTCTCCATTCCTAAAGCTTGCCCTTCAAATTCCTTCTGCCATCCTCAAGAGGAACGTACGTGCCGTTCAGCCCACAGCCAGGATGCCCTTCGCACGTACTGATTGTGTGAATGTACCTGATCTTTCTATTCTCCACTCGCAAAGTATAACTATCAGGTGCGGGATCTTTACTCGCTCGATCGAGTCCCGGGAACCCAACATAAATATTCACGACGCCGTACTGGACGTCTACAACGTATCGCCTGTTGACAACATGAATCGTGGACGGCAGACCGAGATGGCATGTCGAGCCATTGGTACGTCCGGAATTTGTATATGCGCCGCCTTCGAGACGGGCACATGGTGTTCCTGATGACCATGACTTAGCGTTTCCCAACCATTACAGACGGAAGACAGCAAAGGATTTACCAAACGGCACTGTCACATTGATATTGCCAAATCGATCAAAGTATGCGTCTCCTACTGCCTGAATCACTTCTCTAGTCTCCCTCTCCGCTTCTGGAAGTATGTCCTAGTGTTCGAGCGAATTATAGTAAGCGGTGCCCGTAGCGTTGAACAACCAGTCGCCAGCATCACTGACCAAGGTTTCAACCTTGCTGATGAACTTGCCATCACCAACGGTACGGACGCCAATGACGTATCTGCAGGTAAGAATCAGCGTCTTGGATGTCTACAATGACAGCGATTGAAGGCACACGGATGCGAAGGGTCCGTAACGATAATCTCAGTGAAAGAGGTACACAGCACTTCATCTAAGACACTTCTATACTGCGTGATGTTGAGCGGCTTGCTGAGGATATCGGTGAATATGTTTGTCGGGAGAAATTGCTCGGTGTAAGTCAAGTTTGGAAAGAGCGTTGAGGTCAGTCAGGAGGGAGTACCGGAGGTTTGGGCGGAGAGATAAAGTGCTGTCCAGTCGTTGCGGAAGGTGCGATCACAAGCTGCAAATGCTGTAGCCACATATGCGCCGAAGAGAAGTGTGTGCGTGTACATCTCTATGATCTTGAAGCGAAAAGATCTGAAACTTTTGTCGTGTTCAGATTAGGCACCAGATATATTGCAATCGAATAGGTCCATTAGTTGTGCTTCGTTCTAGCTTGTAATTGCCGTCGAGCTTGACCCAGCACTTTGGTCGCTTTACTATACATCCTGATTGACGTTTTACCACCCTAACGCAGACGTCCCACAGCACATGCGATATACTGGAATGCTGTAAGCAGGAACACAGTAGCCTACAAATCATAATTGTAAATTTCGCCGTGCATCGGCAGTCTCGACTTTTGATGCACCCCACATCAAAACTCCGTGCCAACAATCTATGCTCTAACCATGAGTATTTTACCCGTTATACTGAGCCGCCCAATCACAAGCACGACACTGCCCAGAAACACTGCTGCACCTCCGAACATTTGTGCGATGAGATAACTTCCTCCATAACTCTGTATGAGGGCGCCTGCAATGGGTGGACCGACGAGCGTTCCCAACCCAATGATTGTGAGGCCCATGCCATTTCTTGTTCCGACGCGACTCATATCTTTGGTAAGACTTGTTAGTACGGCGGGAAACATGCCCTGGAAGCCAGCGACAAAGAAGCCGTATGAGATCGCCCAGCCGTAGAGTCCTCCTTCGCTGTTCACCAGTGGCCAAAAGAACAGCACGGTAGCAGAGATGAAACAAAACGGTACGAGCATGTTATAAGCTCCGAAGTACTTGTCGGCAAAGTAGCTTGGTACAAGCCGTCCGAAAACCCCTACACCGTTCAAGACCTGCATACGTTAGCAGAGTCGACTATAGCGTCCTGGAGCTTCGACATACCAGGAGAACATTGATAGCCGTACCATACGAAAGATCAAGAATGTTCATTGCGTACGAAGAAATGTAGTAGAATGCAAAGTACTGTCCCAGGCATATCAGGAATACCGCGAGCAGGAACAGACTATACGGTGCTTCTCTAAAAGCGCCAAGCTCCAGTACCGGTCCGGACTTCCTAGGCGGCAGCCTTGGTTTAAGAAAAGAGCAGTACAAACATCCCACGGCCAACATGATGAGTCCCATGACCCTGACCGTCCACGGAAACCCAATCTTCGGCAGCAATTGACGTACGATGGTTGGGTATACGAGGCCTCCCGTCGCGGATCCAGAAGCCATAATCGCAAGAGCAACGCTGCGATTCCGCGCAAAGTACGTCCCTACAAGCGACAGACACGGCGCAAATTGCATGCCGTTCCCGAAACCATTCATGAGACCTTGGGCGAGGAGGAATTGCCAGTATTTCGTGCATAGCGAGGTCATGAAAATCCCAAGCGCGCTGAGGAGCATCCCGGGTATCATGCTCCAGTAGAAGTATCCGGCGTCAAACATGCGGCCGGTGAACATGCCAAGCGAGAAGTGCCCTAGCATTTGCATCGATCCAATCCATGACACGGCGCTGGGCTCGAGGTCTAGATCGGTGGTGTAGTAGTTTTGAAACACGCCAAATGTCGCAATCATTCCCCAAGTGTTTAAAACTACGAAGTGACCCATGAAGGCTTGAGTCCATGCTTTCGTACCGCCATCTGGTGGAGGTCTGGGGTCGACGATCGATGCATTCGATCGCGCTGTGATGGTTTTGGCGAGGTTCAGTATGGGATTTTTAGGTCGTGCAGAATGGGAAGTGTGTTGAGTTGTTATTCTGTCTAGTTCTTCCTCCTCTGCGTGTCTCGATGGCCCGCGTGTTGAATCGTTGCTAGAAGTGATGTCGGTTTCTTCTTGTCTCTGGTAGGATGTAGGCAGAGCCTTCTCAGGGTCCTGTGTGTGCGACATGTTGGGCGGATCGCATTACTTGCTGTGTTTCGGGGATGACCTGCGTCTTATGGCAATGTCTTGTCGATTGTGACTCTAGAAGGTGCATTAGAAATCTCATGCGACTTGTCCGATGGTTGCACGCTTAGCAACACATGGTTACGTCGATCACGAAGAGCACCGGCCGCGGACTCTAACCACATTTTGAAGAAACGGTGTGCGTTCTCAATGTTTCAGAGAACACTGCATTGCGTACAGCCAATAACGTTACGGAAATAATGCGCTGGTGGCGGATTCCCCACAGTCTCGGCATTCTCGCCGATGTTCTAATCCGTTGGTGCCGTGGTGCCGTGGTGCCGCTGGCGAAGCTGAGTGGGTCAACCATCACGAAATTGTGCCTCATCAGATTTCAAGGCTAGTAAAAGTCATGTCTTCCATATATCAAGGATTCCCAGTCATTGCATGAAAGAGAACTAAAATTGACAGATGTATGAATCGCTTGCTTGAAAAAGCAGAGGCAGCTGGCAATTGCATGAAGTGGTTAAAAATTCTGGCAAGACGGTAAAAAGGGTATTATTCTCAAGTACTTCGACCAGGTAGGGTTCCCAACGCTCCTGCTTGGGAGACTCCGCGGATTGCTTGTAGTGTTGACAAGACATGTCCTCCATACAAGATGTTTTGCAAGAATGCGAACATTATGCAGTAACATCTCCGCTCTTCGCACGTTTCGCTTCTCTCTCGTCGCTGGCGGCGACCTCAGCGCGACGCTTGCCTTCATCTTTCTTCGTCTCTTCCCGCGCAGCACGTCGAGCCTCCTTATCCTGTTTCTCCTTCTCCTTGCGTAAAGCCTTGCTCTCGAACTCGTGCCAATCTCCCTCCAACTCCTTCAATGCTTCAGCGCGCTTGGGAGCAGGGCTTTCGCTGGTGAAGAATGGATGCTCGAGCACGTCAGCTGCTGCGGGTCGAGCAGTTGGGTCATACAGGAACATGGCTTGAAGTAACTCGAATGCCATCGGACTCACTCGGTCCTTGTACTTCTCTTCGAATGTGGATGGTTTGCGCTCGGTCGGTCGAAGAAGCTCGAACCACTGCATATCGACAATCCCTGGCCAGTCATGCGCAGTAGGAGTACCGAGCACGTTGTATATCTTGTCCAGCTGATTGATCTCCCCGCCGTCACCAGGAAATATGGCATGGCGCGTGAATATCTCGACAAGCACGCAAGCGGCAGACCAGATATCTACAGCAGGGCCGTACTGTGTTTCTCCCAACAAAAGCTCAGGTGATCGATACCATATGGTGATGACTCGGTTGGTATAATCCAGCTTGCTGCTTTTGGCATAAAACCTGGCCAGTCCGAAATCAGCCAGTTTCAGCTGTCCAGTGTTTGACACGAGGATGTTTGCCGCTTTGATGTCGCGATGAAGGACACCACGGCGGTGGAGATAGTCCAGGCCCTCGAAAAGCTGTTTGGCAAGGTCCTTCTTGTGAGACTGCTCGAGTTTGAAAGTTGGGTGATTGAGTAGACCAGTCAGATCGTGTGAAAGATATTCGAAGACCATGTAGCAGTCGTTCTTCTCAACCATGACCTCGCGAAGTTTGACGATATTGTCGTGATTCAGCGACTGGAGAAGTTTGACCTCGCGGATGGCGGTGACCGGAAAGCCGTCACGCTCGCCTTCCATTCGGATCTTCTTCAATGCGACCATATCTTTGGTATAGACATGGATTCCTTTGAAAACCTTTCCGTACGTACCTGATCCAACAACTGATTCATTGCCTGGCTTTCGGTAGTAGACAGACTCTGAGGCTGCGTGCTCAGGTGTCAATGTTGGACGAGCCTTCATTCGCTTCCTCTTGACTATCTTCGTCTTCGGTATGTCAGGAGGCGGCAGTCGCTGCTCAGGTCGTGTGTCTGGTCGAGGAGCCGATCTTCGGTCGTCTGGTCGTCGTGGGATGTACGGGTCTCTGTGGTCTCTCTCTCGAATATCGCGCACATCACGTAGGTCTCTTGGATCTCGCTCCCTCACGTGGCGCGGATCCCGTAGCTCACGGGGGTCTCTATCTCTTGGATCTCTATAGTCCCTCTCTCTATCGCGGTAGGTGTCTCGTGGGTCTCGAACATCTCGTGAATCTCGGTCGTGAGGGTCCCTGTAACCAGGCTTACGATCGTAGTAGTCGTCGTATCGTCGCTCCCTCTCTCGATATTCTCGATCGCGGTCGCGGTCCCTATCGCGTTCGCGTTCGCGATCACGTTCACGGTCGTAGTCCCTACTCCTCCCATCGCGATCTCTATCTGCTCGCGAGTCAGAGGTGTCCCTGGACGCATCTCGGCTTGCAGGCGCTTTCGCTTTTGGGTCCAACAGGGATTCTTTTGAAGCCGTACTCGGCTTTTCAATGTCCTCGAGGGTCGCCTTCGCCTTGACAGCGGTGGGCGGTAGCGGAGTCTTGGTCTTGAGGGAAAAGCTGAAGCCAGCCTTGGGCTGTGTAGGTGTTGCCGCAGCTGGCTTTGTAGGCGGCTGCATTTTCTTTTCTTCTTTCTGACCCTCGTCTTCTACACGCAGGTCTTTCGAAGGACGGAAGGGGTTGTCATCGGCATCGACTGAGGTTGAATCAGGCGATTGCGCATTAGCTGGCTGCGGGCGTGGCGCTTCTGTTACGGGGCGGCCCCCTCGTGTGCCAGATTGTGGAGTCCAGGAAAGGTTGGCGAACTGCGTGGGTGCGGCACCGCGACCTCGACCACCTTGCAAGCCAAACGATGTACCCACAGCTGGTCCCGAAGGTCGTCTGTCGGGACCGCTGAAATGACCGCCACGGAACCCGCCCCGATGAGGACTGTTTTGGAAGCCTGGTTGAGGGTATTGTTGATTTTGATAGTAACCAGGTGAATGGTTTTGGTTTTGGTTGTAAGGAGATTGGTTGTGTGGTGAGTACCCATGCATAGGTGATCTACAAAGGATTAGCAGAAAGTCATGTGGTGCAAAAGAGTAGCTTACCCTTGATTCGGATAATGTTGTCCATTCCAGCCTCCCCTACCTCCATGGTACGGCGCTTGACCTTGTGGTGAATATTGACTTTGTGGCTGGTATGGGGGCGATTGTGCGAAGCCAGGGCCACCACGACCCTGATAGTGATATGCACCTCTCATCTTGTCGTCGTCCTTGCCCTTGGCTGTGTCAGAATTGTATGCGGACGCAGGAGCGGGCGACCCTTTCTGCGAGGTGGTGTTCCTTGCACGTGTAGTCCTGATAGGCTCAACCTCTTTGGGCGGGCGATGTGGAGGTTTGAGTGAAGGTGACCGCGAGTGTTGGTGCGGACGGTGACGACGCGGCGAGCGACTACGCCGAGGTGGTGTTCTGTTCCGCTTAGAGCTGAATGGGGAGCTTCGTCTAGGGGGTGCAGGTGACCGCCTTCGGGTGGGGGAGCGAGACCTTGCTGATCGAGGTGCACGGCTGCGACTTGGTTCGCGTCTATGCGTGGAGCTGTGCCTGCGGGGTCTCTCTCGCGAATACCTTCGCGGCGAGTTGTGCCGGTGACTGTGTCTGACAGGCGATGCCCGTCGGGGTGGCTCGTCTCGTCTCGACCCTCTATCAGGTGAAATGGACCGTTTGCGAAGTCGATGTGACACGGGCCTGTAGTGCGAATCTACAGAAGGCGAACGGCGTCGAGACGCAGGTAGGGGTATGTAGGAATCTGGTGTTGGTCGACGCGGTGGTCTTTCGCGGGAAGGCGCCCGTTCTCCACGCCGCTGCGTTGAATCTGCACGGCGAGTACGCGACCTGGAGCGTACAGGGCTGCGGCTTCTGGGTCGTCTGGCTCGCTTGTGCGAACTCCTAGGCGATGCAGAACGGCTTCGATGACGTTTCGAGGATGGGGTCGTGTCACGGTGATGGTGATGGTGGTGGTGGTGTCGATGTAAGTGCGAAACCCTGTCGGAACTGGGTTCCCTTCTCGAGTGTCGACGGCGTTCGTCCCTAGATCCTCCGTGACTGCGACGACGCGCGCGATCCCGACTCGAGCTCCTTTCGCGTGAACGTCCGCGAGCGTGCTTTGCTGATGAATGAGTGTCGGGGTCGTCGGTACGACGTCTGGAGGATTCCCTCGCAGCGCGTGGCGCCGGCGACAATGGCCTGTGGTCGTTAATCCGCTCGCGTGGGCGCTCTCTGGCCCTGTCTGATTCTCTGCCCCTAACGGAAGGTTCCTCTGGTCTCCACTGGTCTATATCCTGGGCCCGTCGCGAGCCAGCCATGTAGGCGGAAATGTCATGCGAAGTGGAGAGGTTGCAGCATCAAGAGGATCGCGGGTCTGAGTGTCACGGCCTAGCCGAGCGTTCAATCCCAGCACTCCGCAGCCCCAGCCTGACCGTGAAAAGTGATTGAACTGAAGAATGTCCTGAAGCGCAAATGCGACAGCGTCAAGCACACAGTCACAGATTCTCCACCATCGAAGCTCGTTTCGGGGATGCTGTCGTTCCGCTGCGCATTCGCCCGCTGCTTTTTGCCTGTTCGCGCTATCGCATGCCAAGCCCATGACGATCCGTCGAGGTCCTTCGTCTGATGCAGCAAGTCAGCCTGAAAACTGACCATGCCAACCACGCCCCAGCTTGGCTCCAGACAGACATCCTCTTCAGGTGTTGCATATCCCCGCATGCCCGCATCCTGTTCAGGCTGCTGCAATCTGCAGACAAAATGCAGGTGTCACGATAGCTATCTAATGCATGCCCAAACTCATGCTGCAATCCTGCTCCGACAGGGCCTTTCCCCGATTCTGAGAACTTCAGGTAAGAGAGCAGCGCGTTTGATCACGTTGCTCGCGTAAGTCTAGCGAGCCTCCGCGGGGCGTAACTCCAACAAACATTGTCCGTGGAAAGGTCGACGTGTCTTCAGCGTCTCTAAAGGTGAACCCAGCGAAATCGTGGTAGTTGGTGGCCATGATCAACGTTGTTGATGCGGGGAGGGAGCTGAACGGTACCAAGATGCAGGCGAGGATGGGCACAACATGGCACCATCAAAGTATACTTGTTAGCTGGTGCACTTACAGCCGATGGGAGGATGAAGAGGAAGCGCAAGAACCGCAACCGAAGCAAAATGTAGGATCCCAAATGAGCATCGGAACCTCCCTTGATCTTGCTGACAATTCGAGCGGACGGCTCAAGGCGCAGTGTCCTCTGGGTGCATGGCAGAATCAAGTATGTTGTGTTATGCTTCTGCTGCACAGTAGTAGAGTTGAGGTGGTCCCTCCTTCAGTGGTTCGGGCGACAGCCCAGCTCGAGCGTAGATATCTCTGAGGACAAAGATCCGCAAAATCGTGCGAGACCGTTGCAGATAATGTCGACATCAGGACACGTGGGATGTTAGTACGACAGAGCGCAGTTGCGCAAGACGCAATGCGTGAGTCGAGCATAAAGCTGCGTCCACCACCCTCACTACAGTGACCAGTCAGGACCCCTCCTCCACGACTCTCCATTCGCCTCACTTTTCCAGGATCCTTAGATCATTGGCTTGAAGCGCACAAGGTCGTACACTGCGTGTATAAAGCAGTGTGCGCAGTTTCAGGCCGCTCGTGATAACTCTGTTGGCTGTTGGCGGAACGCGGTGAGCGACTTGCTACCCCATCATGGCGGCCTCTCCATCGCGACCATCCTGACCATCGTCTGTAAATCGGAAAAGGGCGTGTGTTCGCAGGCATACGCACCTACTTTGGTGCTGCGATAAGTTGGGAGGCGGTGGGCTGGCGGGTGGTGATGGTGTTGTGTGCAGCAGGAGTCGGCGCTCCTTCCGCGCCTGACACCAAGCGTTTCCCGTGACCCGCCGGTGCCCGAGCCTCCGATTCTCGCAAAATGCGTCATTGGTGGTCCAATTCGCAACGGCGGGCCGCTAACCTCGTTTTCGGCCTCACCAGAGAAAGTTATTCTGCTTGTAGTCATGGGGACCAGACCTCCGCCTTTTTTCCAGGGAGCAGCATGCGCCGGAAGAGTCACGTCTTGTGGCCATTTGTGCCTCCTTCACTCTCATAGTCGCCATTGACCACCACTGTAACGCCATATACTACCCCACGAAAGACGGCTTACCCGCGACAATGGATCCCGACTCGAAGCCGGTATCCGCGATGCCCTCCCATATGAAGAATCGACGGTCGCCCCCCAGCAAGGTCAACCAGGAAGTGCGCGATCAAAAAGAGCGCGAGAGCCTCTATAATGCGATTGAGACATCCAATCGAGGTCGCCAAATTGTCGATTTCGATGGGCCCGCTGGCTATTTCCCCGCCAAATCATCTGGTGTCACTGCAAACGGTGACCATATAAACCAGACACACGATGTTGTCAACAGTGAGATCGATGTAGAGGGCTACAACGAGGGTGCCAGAACGCCTCTCAAGACTAGTCGCGCCCACAGCCCATACACACAGCATCCCACCATCGACTTTGACGGGCTTAGTTGGCCCAGCAAAGGCACCCTCGAGCGGAAGGAGGCAACCGAAGAGGAGAAGGCTGAGCGTCTGAAGAAGCTGTCGGGCGCCGTTAGGACCATGCTAGAGTGTCTCGGCGAGGACCCTGACCGAGAAGGACTGCGGGACACACCGGATCGATATGCGAAAGCACTCTTGTTCTTCACCAAGGGCTATGAGGAGAACTTGAGGGATATTGTCAATGGCGCAGTGTTCCATGAAGACCATGACGAGCTGGTCATTGTCAAGGACATCGAGATCTTCTCGTTATGCGAACATCACCTCGTCCCATTTACTGGAAAGGTAAGCATGAAAGCGCAGCCTGGAGCACTTCGGCGCATATGAATGTTGCTCTTGACAGCTCATCACGATCGCTGAGGCTGTACTGGCGTCTTGGTTAAGAAGGTACGGCTAACTCTCAGCAGATGCATATCGGATACATTCCCAACCGCCGCGTCATCGGTCTTTCCAAGCTTGCGCGCATCGCCGAGATGTTCTCACGTCGCCTACAAGTTCAGGAACGTCTGACGAAACAAGTCGCGCTCGCGCTATCCGAAATGCTGCAACCACAAGGCGTCGCTGTCGTCGTCGAGTCTAGTCATCTGTGCATGGTGATGCGCGGCGTACAAAAGACGGGAGCCTCTACGACGACCAGCTGCATGCTTGGTCGAATGCGATCAACGGCCAAAACGAGGGAAGAGTTTCTGCGCCTCATAGACAGGCCATGAGTTCAACAGTTTCACATTTTCATAACGGCGTTCAGTTGACAGGAAAGGGTGGCTGTATTCACAGATATTGTGCATCGCAGGTCGACGAAGGAAATATGCTTGGACTACTCAGTCCTAGTCCAACGGAGTTCATCACTCAGAGAGGGTGATTCATTTTTGCTGCATGCTTTAGAAGCATTGGCCTTTCAACAGGCGCTATATGATACCTCACTGCACTACACAAATAGTATTGCTTATTCGCGTTCGCACTCGCATTTGCGGAGCTTAGAAGCCCTAGTCTACGTCATTCGTCTTCTACCTGGGAACGCTTCAGGTCGAGCCATCGTCCAATCGCAACGCTTACCCGTGGAGATAAACAGCCTTGTGTAAGCGATATATCCAGCTTTGTCTACTTGGGCTAAGAATCCATGAGTTTTTCGTAAGGATGCACGACTATCCGCACTGACGATCATAACTCGAAGTGTTCATGACTAGCAGTATATGAGTCGAGATGGTGACCAGCATTCGGTCGAATCTTACAGCATAACCTTACAGAACACCAGATCAACGAAGCTATCACAACAGATCCAGCATGTCCACCCCGTCCTTCTCATCCTGCTGCCTCAGGTCCTTCGCCTGGGACGGCACACCCTCCGGCCGCGAATCCACCCTCGTCTCCAACCCAGCCTATATCACCGGCACCAACCCGTCCGCCGCTGTGCTGTACATCCACGACGCTCTGGGCTGGAAATTTACCAACGCCCGTCTCCTTGCCGACCACTTTGCCAAAGAAGCCAACGTGGCCGTCTATATGCCCGACTTCTTCGGCGGCGAGGTTCTCGATGCCAAGAAGATTTTGGCGGGGAAGTGGACGGACCCAGCGCTGGATTTGGTGGGGTTTGCGAAGAGGAATGCGAGGGAAGTTAGGGAGAAGGAGATTTTCGAAGCAGCGAGGGAGTTGAGGGGCAAGTATAAGAAGGTGGGGACTGTGGGGTATTGTTTTGGGGGATGGGGTGTGCTGGTAAGTGACTATCACAGAGGATGCTATCTGGTTAGGATGAGCTAATGTATGACATGGATAGAGATTGGGCGCCAAAGAACATGAACCACCGCTTGTAGATTGTGTCGTATGCGCGCACCCGAGTTGGGCTAAGAATGAGGATTTCGACAATTATGGGAGTGTCCCGATACAAATCATCTCTCCTGAGGTGGATAGGCAGTTCCCAGATGAGATGAAAGTGCATGCATTCAAGAAGCTAGTGAGTAGCCCTATCAATCTAGGTATATATCGAATGACTGACTCCTTACAGATCATGGAAAGAAAAGGCGATAATGGAGTCCCAGTGGCCTGGGTACATTTCCCTGCAGTTGAGCATGGCTGCATGACGAAGGGAGATGAGTCGGTAACGGGCGAAAGAGAAGCTATGGTGCGAGGCAAGGACGCTGCTGTTGGTTGGTTCAAGCAGTGGCTATCAGGGTAGAACATATTCCGAAGAGTCCATGTTATACACTCAGGATAATATTATTTGAGCGAATATGCCCGCTTCAAACCGCCTGCTCCTTGGTAGAGGATTAGTTACCTTGCTTTCCGCTGACAGTTTCCTGATACGCTGGCGGACCTTCATAGGTCGGCAAAGCTTCTGCACGAGCTTCTTCCATCCTTTGCCATCGTCACATCATTATTACCTTGCTTCGACTCTTTCGATGCCTTCCTGCGCGTCACGCAACAGATTGCACCCCAGATACTCGCCGCCAAAATGACCGCAAAAAGCACCACACAGCCCGCGATTGCACCCACGCTCCACCGATGCCGATTGCGCGCTCCCGCTCAGCTAGCTCCTCTGATGAGGCCCCGGGTCATCCACTTGCATTCGGAGCTATGCGCGCGGCTGAGGGTGGGGATGGAGCTCAAGGCTGGGCATCGTAAATGTAGGCGGGTGGTACAGTGAAGTCATGAAGCACCTGATAAGAGACATCAGCATCGTGTCGAGACGCTGATTCAGGTGTCGCGAGAGTTGGGTGGTGAGGGCTGAGTGGGTGGTGGTGATGTGCTAGAGTACGACGCGCTAGTGCCCGCTGCGGTGAAACCCGCGTTTCCACAACAAACAACGGCTTCATCACAACGCAATTCTTATGCAACAACCACCAGCACCGCGCTACCGTCGGACTAGACTTTGCATGGCATGAACGATGGCACGAACGCACTCTTCTTACACGGCAAGTCCGACACGATCCCGTTCTCCACGCCGCAGTCCCGCGCGTCGACCAAGCAAAGATGGGTCAGAGTACGAGATGGACTTGGATGCGCTGGGACTGAATTCGACATTCGAGTCGACAGAGCTACAGGGCAGCTACGAGCCACCAGTCGACCGCGTGGACACGAGCGACATTGAGGGCCCGGAGGACTTTACAATGAACATGACCTACTGGATGACTGCGGACCTCCCATTGGCGCAGATCAAGTCGCGCAAAGAAGCCAAGGGCAGGGTGGAGGAGGTGCGCTTGGACGCAATGCCAGAGGAAAATGCTGCACAAGAGACAACGGACGAGGGCGACGGAGTTGTAGTCGAAGAAGACTCGAGGGACCACAGGCAGGGCAAGTCGACCACTGCCTCGCCTACCAAACGCGCAAACGTCACGACCGACGAGCGCACGTACAGCACGCCAGCATCAGAGCGGTCTATGGAGAATGAGGAAAAGGTCAGAAGCTTCCTCAGCGCGTTGCCAGACACAGACATGGAGGGTGCCATTGCGGGTACACCACTGCATATGCCCAGGCAGAGCTTCTTGCAAGTCCCGAGGCCGTCGCCGCCGAAAGCCCTCTCGCTACAGCCAACGGTCGAGGACTACGACACGCCGCGCAAGCCGACCCAGGAAACTGTCATCCACCACATGTCGCCTGCTGTCAACAGAACCGAGGACGATTCGTTGCGGGAGCGGATTGCAGGACTACAGTCACGACTGCAACAGCAAAAACTTGCTTCGAGGACACGCATCACGGAGCTCGAGACCATCTTGTCGTATACGCAATCGGAATTGGAGGGCGTGCGCACAGACAACTACAAGCAGACGGACAAGGTGGTTAGCCTAGAGAAGAGCATGGAGCAAGAGAGACAGGAGGCTTCACGAGCGCTCTTGGCTGCTGAAGAATGCTTGAAGGCCGGAGAGCAGACACTAGATGCTAAAATGCATGAGTTTGGGGAGGAGATCCGCCTGCAAAACCTCGCCAAGCTAGACAATCAGCGAAGGGAGTTCGAACAGCAGCTTGAAGTCCTCAGCGCGTCGAAGCGACTGGCCGACCAACAGGCGGATTCGAAAGCGCAAAGTCTGGCACGGGTCCAAGCAGAGATGGAAGATTTGAGGTGTTCCAGTGAGCAACGACTCCAAAAACACATGGTGCAGGCGGAGGAGGATCAACAAAAGAGCGGAGCCACTTTGTCAAAAGAACGCGACATCCTCTTTGAGCAGCTTGCGTCTGTCCAAGCACGTGCAGACAGTCTACAGGCACAACTTGAGAAAGCTACATCTGAGGCAAGAGCGTCTCGCGAAGAAGCCGAGAGCAAAGAAGCAACACGCAATGCCGCAGAAGCTGAGGATCGTGCGAGGACGGTCCGCATATCGGAGCTGGAGACAAACCTCCAAGCTACGAGATTTGAGTTGGAATGTGCTCAGGCCGATGTTGCTGCCAAGCAGCAAGTGTTCCGCACGAACCTGGATCTGAACTCTCGGATTCGAGTATTGCAACAAGATCTTCAACTGCTTCGTGCCGACTCATCGGCGAGTTCGCAACAGGAGGCGAAGACTACCGAGCTTGAGAATCGAATCAGCGCCCTTCAAAGCCTGCTCGAAATTGCTCGTGCCGACTTATCCACAAAAGATCGCGAACTTGCGCGCCATATCGGTTCACAAGCGCAGCTCGAGCATCGCCTCAACACCGCACAGGGGCGTATCGACGGACTTGATGGGACTGTCACCACGTTGCGCCAACAACTAGCAGAAGCACACCGCGAAAGCTCCAGGTTGCGAGCCAACGTTGGGCGATGCGAGCACGACATTGAGGATGCCAACGATAGACTGCAAGACGCTCGTTCGGAAGCTGATCGGCGTGTGGCTGATGTGGAGCAGAAGCTCAGCAAGATGAAGGAGTCGAAAGTGGACACCGAGCGCAAGTTCAAGGAGCTACAATCTCAACGCGACGACTTGGTTGAGGGTCACGAGGCCATGATGTTAGACGTGCGCGACAAGGCCGAGGACGCTGTTCGTAAAGCTGGCGCCTTGTTGGAGCAAGAGCGCAACGAGAAGAAGCGGATCATCAAAGATCTTAAGAGGACCAAGGATGACCTAGAGAAGCTTCGCGCCGATGCTGCACGAACAGTTGAAGAGGAAGAAGAGTCAGATGATAGTTTGACATCTATTTCGTCAACCGATGTGAAGGAGAAAGATGGTGAGATTGCAAGCTTTCGCGAGATCATACGGAAACAAGTCGTCGAGATGAAGACTCTCAAGAGCGAGACCAACACATTACGCAAGGACAATAAGAAGCTCAAAAGTGCCGCAGAGGCAAAGTACGACTTCGAGGCCACCATTGCCAGCCTGAAGGGCGAGCTCGATACATTACGCAAGGAAAATGCTGCATTACACTCAAACCGTGACGACCAAGAGGCCATCAACACAGCCATGGATGAAAAGCTCGCATCGATGCTTAGCAAGCTCATGAAGGACAAGGCAAAGACGGTTGTTGGCAAGCGCGACGGACAATGGCAGGAAAGTGTTGGTACGGTTCAGAGTGAGAAAGAGCTGCTCGGCAGGGTTCTGCTAAGGCAATGGGGGAGAGAAGAACTTGGCATCGCCGACGAAAAGCATGGTGAGCGACAGACCTACCAGTACCAGTATGTCAAGAGGGAAAGAGCGCAAGGTTGATAGTCTGCTCTATTGCGACGACCGAGGTTCTGGTGCATCGGAGGGACGAGACGGCGCTCCGTCGCTCGAACACGCATCGAATGAAACATTTATCAACATAACCTCATTCGCAGTATCGCCAGTTGTGGTGATTGCTGTTTCATACTTTGTGCACCATACGCCTGCTCCCTCTAACCACGCTTGTCTGTCCTCTCATAAGTGGATTCACAACCCGTAGCGTGTATGATCCTCCCATTGTCTTATCGTGCCCGTCTTTATAGCACGCCCTTCCTGGCCAACTCCACCTTGCGCGCAAACTCACCCTCCGCCCATCCGCTCTTGCTTCCACAAATGGCGATTCCATCACCGAGCTCTGCCTTGTCTTCGACTGAATCCCATGCGCAGGGGCAATGGTGCGGAAAGTGTACGCACGAGAGTGTGCCGGGGCAGAGGTAGTGTGTGCATTGTGCTGAGACCAATATCAGTACATAGGAACGAGAGACAGTGATGCTAGTAGGTAGAGGAAAGGTACATACCACCCTCGTACTGGCTCTGATACCACTGACTATCGCTCCTCACATTTTGTGGCTGCTGTTGCTGATGTCCTTGGTTGCCGAACATTTGGTCAAAGAAGCCGAATTGCAGACTCGAAGAGATGAACCATGTGCTCAGAACTACGATGATACTTGCGAAGCGCAGCATGATTGCGGTGGACGTGAAGAACTGGTATGCGACAGGTAGCTGGTGAGTTAGACAGCGGGTAAGATGGTTGGGAAGTGGGTGATGTGGAGCTTTGGGATGCAAATGATGCAAACACAAGTGTTGCGCGCCAAGAGACAGGGATTCGCAGCTCGGTGGTCCGCAAAAAGTTCCGCTGGAGAAATTGAGCTTGCGACGAGACGACGACCACGACGATATCCCCACCCACCTGCACACCACGCCCTTCGTAAACACGTTCCCGCCGCTCAATACCGTCGCGTACGTCTCGACCGAAATTTTGCATCAAAGATTGCCTCGCGACCGCCCACTAACACCACACAGCATGCATCTCATGTACATCCCCGACCCGCAAGACCCGAGCAAGCGCATCTATACGCTCAAAAAAGTCATCGATGGCGAAGTCAGCAAGAGCGCGCATCCTGCGCGTTTCTCGCCCGACGACAAGTACTCGAGGCACCGCGTGACGATCAAGAAGCGCTATGGGCTGCTCTTGACGCAGCAGAGTACGTACAAGTAGTCGGCAAGATAATTGATAGGGCAAGTGAGCTAATTATGGGTAGAAAACAAGGTTGCGGAGCGATCATGAGTACTGGACAGCTGGACGATGGGTGCGTGGTAGTGTGAAGGAATTGCGGTGGATGGGCATTGGGGCGGCTGGAAGGCACTGAAAGTAGCATGGAGAGGCACGTGCGAATAGGCTGGAGCGAAAGGCTACTGTCTGGCGTTACATGGCGTATGGGCGAAAGATCAGACGGAAAAGCTACGGCAACTGCGTGTGGAGAGACGTTATCTACTCTACCTTTGGTATACGTCGAATTTAGACTTCATCAACCCTCAATTCATCCATTCATGTTGTATTGACGTCGTTTGCAGCATTCCTGTCCAAATTCTTGCGGGGAGAGGGCGTGGACGCCGATATTGGCTGAAGCTTCTGAAGTGGATCGCTGCTGGAGTGTCTATGGTCAATGCTGTCTAGGCCAGAATCGCTGGCGAATCGACATCAGCGTACGCAATATAGAGACTTCCACGACAATGCCTCATCCAGAGTATGGGTTTGGTGCGCTGAAAGAAGGCGGGCTCGCATGGAGAATTTTAAGTCGCTCAGTCAATTCAAGGCGCAACTGTAGTCAAACTAACAAGAAGTTTCAAACAGGTCGACCAATCCTGGGGACTGAATGCCATACTTTCTGTGTTTCGGCCTTGGAACGAAGGAGGCATCTGGTGTATCTCACTTGCAGCTTGAGCGTTTCTTGAGCCGCTCAGCAGTCTCTCGGAGAAGACACGCCGAGTTGGAGGAAAAAATCAGAAACTCCGATACTATGCCTGCAGTTGTACTACTAGCAGTAAAGGAAATGGTGGCAGAGGAACTGCTACGTGCAAAGTCAGCATTCGTGGAAATTGAGACGCTGCTCAACAAAGGAACCATTCTCAATCGCATCCACGGAGCTGAGAGCGCAGGACTCCTAACAAGCAGTGCATCCTCGATTGAAAGGGTGCATTATCTTGTGCTGCGGTGCAACTTCATGCTGTCCAAGTCCGAGCAAGTCAGTACGTCATTGTGGTCCTCGAAGAACCAATATAAGCTGACAATCGGTTGTGTTGCCCCAGCAAGCATCGTCACGCATCGTATTGTGTCTAGCGGACCGACTGGAGTACGTCACGGTCGCAGTCCGGCACGCGTGAGGCGTCAAGCAAATAATGGCATCCTTATAAAGTGCGGGCATATGGTGAGCTGGCGAGGGGTAGCGGAGGCGAGTGTCGTGATGCCCCCATGCCGAGATGCGTCTCTCGCGCGAGCTTGTTAAATGGTGCATAGCGACGTGGGGGTTCGGGACGCCTGGCCGAGCGGGGTGTTTGATGCACATGTCGTCAATCGTTGTTGGCGGAGGACCTTCTCCAGCATCGAGCATGTCGCGACCCACAGTAGCAGTTCTCCCGTGCGGTTTCCCGCTGTCTGGGAAGCTTGTGCACGTCATTCGAGGCGTAGCCAGTGGGGAGAGGCCTCCTGATATGGTGAGAGGGTGGTGGTGGCATGCGGGGTAAGCGCACGCTGTGAGTTACACGACAGGAGAGAACGAGGTAGCCCGCTGCTGCTCTGACCTCGCTCGTCCACGGCCGGCGCAGTGTTGGTGTATCATGGCTGGTCTGGCACGAGCTGGCTAGCATCATCACCAGCGCGTATCGCGAAATGTCGAACAAAGATCAGTGAAGTCAGGGTCCACAGACGGCGGCGGGTATTCGCGCTTCAGCGGCGTTGGACGTCGGCATGCCTGCCGGGATCGAGCGCATCATGCACGCAATCATGTCCTGCAACTCGTCGTGGGGTGTCCCCTCCACTGTGTGAATGAAGGTGCATGAAACAGCTGCGAGCGGGCTGCGCGGCCATACTCTTGCGGCGTTGAGTCTACTGCGTCAAAGGAGATTGCCGTCATGAGCATGTGATACCTTGGTGCTAGCGTCAACCCCAGCGTCGATAACGAAGACTCAATTGCCGCTGCAGTTGTCAGATGGCGTCAATCTGCGTGCACTAAACACACATGCCAGGTACACTCAGGTACAGCCCGCCGCGGGTGACATATGAGGTCACTCGTCCAAGATGGATGCATGTGCTGCAAGAGGGTGCACGGACACAGCAGGATTGGAACGAGATGCCATCAGACGCTGCATGACCAGCCAACAACAAAGACAAAACACGCGGCGGCTGTCCCGGCGTCTGGCGAGCGTGCCACGGATCTCTGCTCTACTCGCTGACTGTGATTCTTTGCCGTCGGCCCTGCTCCGCCAGTGGTCCAGCAACATGGAGCGGCCCATCTCTGCAGAATTCTCGGGGTGCCCTTTCGAGTCACCACGCCGGAGAACCACGAGCAGAACTAGCTCCACTCTGGCTTGCCGCATCACTTAAATCTCTACGCCTCCCAGACAGCATTTGCTCCCGACAGCCTGCAAATTTGGCCTGCCGTCTCCTGGCAAAATTCCCGTTCAAGTCAACCCAAGGTCAACCATCATCAGTAAGCGGCCGCTCTACGCGCAAGACCCATTGCTCCGTCCCGTCGTCTCCCAACCAAGGAAGCCGACCAACTCCGCCTTCGTCACATCCCACGCCCTCAGCGCGCCCTGCGTATCTGCAGAACACGCTTTGACCGCAAATTTAGGGTTTACTCCAGCTGTCCGATCCGAGACGTTCCCGACCAATTGCGACTCCCCGTTAAGCTCTCCTCCCCACGCTGCACGTCTTACCCCAGACTGCCGCAGTACCTGGTCAAGCCATCAAGAGGTCATTTGGACCCGTTACTGCGCCATTGCCTCGCACACTAATCGCCGTACTACGCTCCTCGAGTCTGGCCAAAAGTACATCCGCTCACCACTTTCAAACCACCTGTGCCGTCCGCCTTCTTGACGTCCACATTACACAGTATTATCATTGGTGTGATTCCAATTACACGTTTGGGATGAATTTCGGTTTCAAGAACGACACCTCTCATTGGCCCGTCGGACAAGGTACACATCTTCAGACGAGCCACGCATGGAATCATGACTGACTTGAGCAATTCGAATGTACAGAACACATCAACAGATAACTCTTAGGGTCTAGCACGTCAGATCCCCCGCATTTGAGATTACCACACCTCAAACTCTACCTATCATCGAGTGCATATTGCTTCTTCTTGCTCGTCGGAAGCCGATACGCTTGCTTATTCCTGCGTTCCTGAGCATTCTCCGGATCTTGGCCATAAGCCTCATCGACTTGGTTTGGCCTGACCAGCCAGGAGCCTTGTAGGCGTACTCCACGGCCACGCGACCGGTCGTCATCGACACGGCTATTCTTATCGATAGACCCCTGCTCATCATGGAGTCGTCCATGGCCCTGCTGAGTGCACACATCCAGTTCTTGGTATGTTCACTTCATTGTCGTGTGCTCAGATGCATTGCGTCGGAAAAAAAGGTTTCGCGTCTTATGCCCTGCATAGCCTTGTGGCGGTCCGTGTGCACGGCTTCCCACAGGGCTACTATTATAATTCGCCTCCCACACAAACTCTTCTGCCTAACAAACACCAGCTAACATGATCGCCTTCAAGGACACACAGCTCGCTCTGATACACATCCCATTGCACCTGTATTCGAGCTTCCTCCAATCTATACTTCAGCTGCTTCTGCCCAATGCGTCACGTAACGGCTTCACCGGTAACGGCAATGGTGCCGTACAGCCTCCCAAAGGCTGGCCGTACGAACACCCATTCGTGAACATTTCCATCACGCCGATTGAGTGCTCCATTGTGTGCTCACGAGTGCTTGCTGATGATCTATTTATCCCGGTCCTCCGCCTTCTGGATGCACAATCTCGAAGCCTTGTACACATCACTTCTGAAGACTTTGTCGTGATGCAAGTCGATGGCGAGGGACTCGATGCAGGACAGCGTGTGCTTGAGCTTACAAGCCCTCTTGCCCTGGCTGGCATGTAAGTTGACTTGAAGCAATGAAGTATTGGGCGAGCTGACTTTAGTATAGACCAATCTTTTTCATCACCACGTACTTTGCCGACTATATACTCGTTCCTCTACCACACCGGGAGCAAGTGGTCAAGGCTCTGGAAGAACGTGGCTTTCAGTTTGAGGATCAAACCTCATCCTACGTCAATCCCTACGTCCATGGCCGCAAGCACTCGTCTTCTTCCCCTGAAGTTCAGCCACCCGGCACACCTCCGCCAGCTACGATATCGGAATTGCAGTCAAGGACATTCGCCACATTGAAACGCCGCAGCATTGTGCCGACCGTTGCCTCGGACATTCGACTTGTTCAGTGTGCTGGCCGCAGAGACAGCGCGAACGGGATGAGCCAAAATCGAAACCGCAACAGTATGACAAGTGCAGCTGATGATGCGCTTCACCTCGGCCTTGTAAAATGCCTCATTGCTCCACCATATCCCAGGTTTTTATCGCTCACGCTAACCGACACTGAGCCTGCGTCTCTACTTCTCGATCACACCCTTCTTCCCAATTTCACGCAGGACGTCCTGCTGGGCTCCAAAGACGAATATCTTACTCCAATCACGCTCGACCTGCGGAATCTTCCCGTGGAGAGTACTGGTATCGTCTGCGGCGTAGCAGGACGGCTGGTGGGAGCAACAACGGGACAAATGGAAAGTCCTGTTGAGATGAGCTACCTCAGCACAGCTCGTGCAGGAACCGTCATGGTTACCGAACAAGAGCTAGACCGTGCCCTCGACGCTCTGCGTGGCGCTGAAAATGGTGTCTTGTCGACTGCTGATTAGTCCATGCATGCAGCGTGGGATGCAGTCGCAGGCAATGAGATTGCAACATCAAAATTTTCTACGTGCGGCGAGCGTCGCATTCGCCAACGACAAATTCGTGCGACCATCCTTTTCACTTCGGTCTGCTCCATGGCGCCAAAATTGTACCGATGCTCGGATCTCGCCCGGCAACTGCAAGCAAGTATTTCGTGCATGCGCCGCACTCACTTGACCTGCCCGATCAGGCATATGCCTCTCGGGTTCAGCTCGCTTACTTCTTCTTTGCTTTGTTGTGTCGTTGCGGATCTCGTCGCATCTATCGCCGTTTATTGGTCGGCGTCTCGCCCTTTTTTCCGTCTTGACTAATGCTGTCACGATGAATGCATGAGCGCGGTTGCATTTGGGTAATGGTCACAAAAGTTTCGCGTTGAATTTATGTCTCTCCGTAGCACACAGAAGATCAATGTTGATTATGTTGCCCCAAATCACACCATGCATCTTTTACGTGATCGTCCTCCTGCCGAGCACGGCCTGTCTGGAGCAGTCTACAGCGCACCGTTCGTGTATGAACTCCCCTGACACTCTAGTAAACATAGAAGTTGACCGCTTCGTTGTCCATGGCCCGGATCTTGCGATTGTCGCGTTGCAGCGCCAATCGCAACACCCAAGCACAGACTATAACGCCCGCCGAGAAGCCAACGCTAGCATACATGGCCACGGTGAAGCGCGGAGAGTCGCTGTCTGGCCAGAGGTACGGAGTGTACACGAAGGAAAGGTTGCCTAGGGTGTTGACGATAGCAACCACCGCAGCCTTTTTCTCATCGGTCTGTCCAAGAACACCGGCTGCCCATGCCAAGCTGACTACAAATTGGTAACCAAAATTAGTATGTGTCGTCCATGCAACTGATTGGCTTCACGTACTGTTGTTCACACCATACGTTGCGCCCACAAAAAGCACCATGGCGAAGTACCGCGCGCCGATGTTGAGCGTCGCAGTGCCCAGCACAAAGCCAACAATTGCCACGGCTTTGGAGCCTGTGATGTGCCAGGTTCGTTCATTGAAGCGCCCGGAGGACCACGAGACGAGGACGGACATCACACCTGCAATGAGGTATGGCGGGCATGTGAGGACGAGCGTAATCGTAGTCGAAAAGCCTAGAGTTTTCACCACCGTTGGCAGGAAATTCTTGAAGCCACTAGAAACCGGCACAAGCAATTAGTGAATGGTCCACGAGTATCATTCATACGTACTTGGCAGAGAGATGAAAGTTCTGCATGAGTGCAAAAATCCACATGCGATAGTCGCTGCATGCCGCACCTAAGCCCTTCCAGGTGCTGACTTTCTCTTGCCTTTGCGTAGTATCTTCCACGATCCTATTGTGCGCGAGCTGCCGCTCATCTTGGTTCAGCCATCGGGTTTGGAGCGGCGAGTTGGGCAACATGAAGAATGCAAGGATGGCGGCGCCGACTTTGATTTAGGTCAGTAGGGAGTCGGAGGTCGTGATTGACGACTCGTACCTGTGATGAGACCTTGAATTAGGAACAACCTGGATTTTCGTGTAAAACGTCAGTGTATGTCTTTCTCAGTTCGTACATCAGAAGTGCTTACCAGCGCCATCCTTCCAGCCCATGCCTACCATCAAGTCCCTCAAAGACGCCAGCTGCAATCAGACCCGAGAAGGAACTTGCGAGCAAGTTTCCAGTGTAGAATATGGACATCCTGGTGGCGGTCTCCTTGTGCTTGTAGAACGTGCTGATCATGTATATTCCTCCAGGGTAGAAGGGTGCCTCGACCACTCCCAGAATGAATCTGCAAGCAAACATCCCGTGGTAATTCTTGACGAGGGCCATACAAGTCGAGACGATGGCCCAAGCCATCATCCACCCGCTCATGTAAATGGCTGGTCGTACCCGAGTGAGCAGCAGGTTCGACGGAACCTGACCCAGGAGGTACCTTATAGCAGTCAGCTGCTGTGATACGAGATAACTAAGAATGGTGTGCTCGTGTCCAGATAACTCACCCAACGAAGAAAATGCTCACGCAAGTATTGTACTCAGTTCCTTTGAGATGAAGATCCTTGTCAAGCCCGTTCAGTTTGCTGTTGACGATCGCATTTCTGTCGAGCAAGTTGAGAACATCTAAAATAGGCTGAAGTCAACCAGATGATCACAGTGCCCTAATTCCATAGCCAATTCATTCTCCACGCAACGCGTCTCCTACCGGAGCAGTCTTGAGGTGAGCTTACTGAGAAGGCGTGTCAGCGCAGGTAAGAAGGCGAGGCATTTGTGCCCATCTGGATGCGCACAGCTTCGACGGGTCCGACGTACCACATGAGCCACAAAATTGGAAGCATACAAAGATCAAGCTTCTTCACCAACGCGATTTCAGCGGGATCAGTCTTCGGCGCAGCTCCGAACTTATCCAGCTCGATTTCATGATGCGTTTTGAGTGGTTCGTCTACAACACTGACTCTCTCCACGAGTTCTGCGGATTTCTTCGCGGTGTTCGGCTGTTCTTGAGGGTTCATGATGGCGAGCTATGTTAGAATCAAAAGTCAGTGAATATCCAACATTCGTCCCAATACTTCAGTCAGCCTTTATGTTTCCTTCCTCCTAGCTGCTGTCAACTTTGACGTGTTAAAACTTGTGATAAGAGGATGGCGGGGTCGCACGCCATGAGGTATCCATAGTGGGTTTTTACGGCACTCATGGCCAGGGGGTGAAGCACACATTCCCATTGTGGGCCACTTCGCTGCGGGAAAGCACCCCGTGGGGAGGACTCATGCGAAGCTTGCAGGGAAGTTTGAGCGAAGGCTGATCAGATAAGAGCTCTTAGTGAGGAAGTGGCCGTCATGGTAGGTGGAATGTCAAGACTGGATGAGACAGCCATCACATTTACATATGTACGTGTGGTATTCCTTGCCTAGATGTGCTTTCTCAGTTGTAGCAAGACATAGTATTGGTGGCATAATCCGTCGTGAGAAATCCGAGAATCCGGGTGGTATCTGACTTTCGGAAACGAAATCCGGCCAGGATCTCCAGGAAACGAAATCCGGCCAGAGCTCCAAGGAACATCCGTCTTCGCCGCCACGTCTCGTTAAATAAGCTTCGATCATGGACTCAATTGGTACCTGCTACCCAGGTTCATCTCTTGTCATTCACTAAACACTGCAGCCATGTCTCAGACAACGACTGTTACGCTGGAGCCGAAGACCGCGAAACACATCCTCACCCCCAACCAAGACGAGATCTACACCGTCGATGAGCTGATCAAGCATCGTGCATCGGAGCTGCAAGATTCACCGCTGCTTTGCTATCCACGAGAAGGCTTGGTCGATTACGAAGAGCACTCCGCTCTGGCAATAGACAGATTCGTGAATGCCGCCGCGGCAGCGCTTCAGCAGAGAGGACTGAAACCTGTAGTAAGTTTCTATCTGTTTATGTCCTGATGGGGGCTTCTGGATGAAGACGTTCAAAGGTCTTCATGCGTATCAGGTGCCAGATCTCAAGCCTTTCGTTGCATGAACGATGGACGTGCTGCGTGCATGCTGGTCGGCCTGCCGGGGCAACCGTCTCGCTCGGACCAATCATATTCCATTTGGGGTTGGCGTGACTGACTGGATCGCAGAACCCTCAATTGGATGAAGCCCCTGTCGTTGGCATCCTCGCGCATTCTAGCCTGCACTTCATCATCACACTGCTAGGTCTTGGCAGACTGGGCTATGCAAGTCTGCTGCTATCAACACGACTCGCAAGCCCCGCACTTCTCCGCCTTCTAGAGCTTGCACAATGCAATGCTATCCTGACAACGTCCCATTACCACGCTGTGCTGGCGGAGGTACAGGCTGAACGTGATGTAGTCTTGCACGAGATGCTGAAGCTCGAGGAGTATCGTGGCGTAGACGCGCCTGTCTTCAAGCGCACCTACGACCCGGAGCATGAGACAAAGAAGCAGATTGTTATCATCCACTCTTCGGGATCAACAGGGCTACCAAAACCAATTTACCTGACGAACAGGAGCTGCATCGCGGCATTTTCGACTCATTTGGATAGGAGAGCACTGATGACACAGCCGCTCTTCCATAGCTTTGGTTTCTACGAGACCTTCCGGTCGATATATTCTGGCAAGCCCATGTACTACTTTAACTACTCATTACCGCTGACCAAACAAAATCTGACCGCAACGATTGAACGTGTCAAACCCAACCTACTGTTCTGCGTGCCGTACATCTTGAAGCTCTTGGGAGAATCGGAGGAAGGCATTTGCAGCTTAGCAAGTATCGACCTTGTTATGTACGGTGGGAGTGCGTGTCCGGATGACCTGGGGGATACACTCGTCAAGCATGGCGTCAACATAGTAGCGAATTATGGCGCGTAAGTTACATGAACATATTTTTGCGACGAGGCAGTCACTAATGCTTCCAAGTACAGAGACCAGCAGACTGATGACTTCGGTACGGCCACCAGGAGATACAGCGTGGAACTATTTGCGCATCCTGTCGAAGGTAGCACAGTGGGTTCTAATGGACGAGATCGCTCCTGGAATCCACGAGTGCGTCGCGCTTGACGGGCTCCGTTCAAAGAGTACGATAAACTCGGACAGTCCTCCCAACTCTTTTCGTACAAAGGATCTGTTCACACCACATCCGCAGAACCGCAACTGGTGGAAATTTGTGTCAAGACTGGACGACCGACTAACATTGATAAACGGAGAGAAGGTACTCCCCATCCTTATCGAGGGTCGCATCCGCCAAGAAAGCCTTGTCAAAGAAGCAATTGTCTTTGGTAACGGCAAGACTGTGCCAGGCATCATTATCGTCAAGTCGGACCAAGCTGCTCACACAGACAATGCGAACTTCTTGCAGGAGATTTGGCCGGCCATTGAAGACGCAAACTCGAGAGCTGAAAGTTTCTCTCACATCCCTCAAGAGCTTGTCATTATACTTCCCTCAGATATGGCATACGCGCGCACCGACAAGGGAACGTTCATCCGAGCCCAGGTATACGAAAAGTTCAAGAACGAGATTGAAGCCGCCTATGCCATATTTGAAGATGATGGGCAAACAGGAGGATCGTTGACATTGACGCGCCCCGAGCTCGAGCTTTACCTGCTGCAGAAGTTCGAAGAGCAGCTTGGTGCCAGAATTCCTTCGACCGAGACCGACTTCTTCGCTTTCGGTATTGATTCCCTTCAATGCATAAAGATATGGAGCATAATGAGGAAAGAGTTGGACCTGGGTGGTAGGCAGTCCGAAGTAGGCCAGAACATACTTTATGAGACGGGCAATCTTGCAACCTTGGCTCAGCATCTGGATGGCTTACGCAATGGGCATAACGCGTCGAACGACCAGCAGGCAATTATGAACGATCTGATATCGAAACACTCGACGTTCCCGATCGTTGAGCGCACTACAAGATCCTGTGAGGAAGTTGTTGTACGTTTTGTGTTATCTTGTGGCTCTCGTGAGCCAATGCCTCCAATACAATGCTAATCTGTTGGCAGGTCTTGACAGGTGTCACTGGCGGTCTAGGCGCCCATATGCTCGCCCAATTAGTCCAGAATCCCAATGTCACAAGCGTGTGGTGTCTTGTCCGAGCTTCTTCAGACCATGCTGCCCTCGAAAGGACCTTGGCAAGCCTATCATCTCGAGGTCTAGAACTCTCACTGGACGAAATCCACAAGATTGTTGCCGTGCCATCAGACCTTGGCAAGCCCGACTTTGGGATTGGATCTTCTCGATTCAAAAATTTGAGGTCCAGCGTAACCTTAGTCATTCACAGCGCATGGGCAGTCAATTTCAATGTTTCCGTCAAGAGCTTTGAGGACCAACATATCGCGTCCGTTGCCAGCTTCATAAGACTGTGCCAAACGAAGCCTCAGGGAACACCGGCCAGGTTCTTCTTCTGCTCATCAGTATCATCGGTGGGCAATACTCCCCGACCCGATTCAGTACCAGAAGGACCAGTCCGAGACATCACACACGTTCAGGGTACAGGTTATGCACGTTCCAAGTACGTGGCTGAGCAAATCGTCCACAGAGCGGCGAAAGATGCACGCGCCAAGGCAAGGGTGCTGAGGATAGGCCAATTAGTTGGCGATAGCAAAGCTGGTGGATGGAACACCACAGAAGGCATACCACTTATGATGCAGACGGCAATGACTCTGGGTGCCCTCCCGACCCTTGACGAGGTCGGTCTTCATGATGAGTCTGGAACCATTGCAAACAGCTAATTGTACGTCCACAGGAGATGTCTTGGCTTCCCGTTGACTATGCCGCACGGATCATCCTCGACGTCTGCGGCGTCTCAGAGAATAAATTGCCGAGTCGGATACGTAGTCCTGATCTCGTGTACCATGTCCTCAACCCGACGCGCTTTCATTGGACGCGTGACATGCTTCCGGCGCTGGCTGACGCTGGCCTACAATTCGAGACATTACCGACAGACCAGTGGATGGAGAGGCTTCGAAACTCGGAAAAAGACCCAGCCAAGAACTCGCCGATCAAGCTGCTGGACTGGTTCGAGAGCAAGTACGGTCGCTCAGTATCAACGGGAAACAAAGGTGTACTAGAGTTCGTGACAGAAGAAACGGGCAAGGACAGCGTGACTTTGGGCAGGATCCCAGATGTCACTGATAGAGCATACATGAGTAAGGTGATCAACCGACTGAAGGAGCGGTGGGTTTTCTGAGAGGATCGCTTGAATAGCTTTCTATCATTCTCTGACCTCATTCATTTTCTTCCGTTACCTATCCGAAGCATCCGTACAGTACCTGCATTTGCTTGCGTATAGTCGCTATCCAAGATTGCACGAAGAAATTTGTTGTATCAAATCTTCGTCTCACACCAGCGCATTGCCTTTCGGAACAGTGTATGCTTCGATAGTGACCTTCTCAGTATGCTTGGACCTGCGATAACTACGGATGGACATACTTGCAGTGAGAATGTACGTGAAGCCAGAAAATAAGATCGATCAGCGCTCTGAAACCATAGGGTAAATCGATAGACATACCAAAGGAGGAGTGCAACCGTAGCCGCACCTCCGATAACACCGCAGGAACTGCCATGACATCGGCCACCTGAACATGCATCAGCGTCCGATACTCGTCCATATTACCACTGGTAAAGGACTCGCCACCCATACATGAGATTATGAAAGCGGTGAACCAGAGCAGGCCGTCCAGCGTATCCAGGATCATGTATGCCTTCAGTCTCGCTAACCGTTGGAATCGCTCCATGCTCTTTGTCAAGTATTGATATAGCAAGAGGAGGGTTGACTTGAATGCGTATATTAGGATGAGCGTTGTACTGCGACTGCGTGACATTGGAGAGTCGGCAAGCAGTGCGCAACCAAGGATGAAGGCGAACAAGACAAGTAATGCTCGAACGACGTGGATGAGATATTTGAAGCGGCCAAGACGTGCGAATGATCCTTCAAGAATATGTATGGCTTGCTTGACTTGGTATGTAAGGAAGGGTCGTCTTTTAGAAGGGCTGTTTTGGGTGAATCGAGGCTGTCGATGGGACGAAGGGCTTCGAGAACAGGCAGGGATTCTAAACCATATAGAGTAGTGACTTCCTCAACTGTAGTTGTTTGGTCATCCGCCGCAGACACGCGTTGTTGACTTGATGGCGACGAAATCGTTGAGTCCACCGAAAAGGGTATAGCGTCGCAGTTGTATCTGGCAATACGAAGTTACGAAAACACAGCGGCGGAACAGCCAAGCCCGCTCGCAAGCTCTCCCTGCAGTGGCTTAGACCAATTCGAAAGAGGAGGAAGAAGACTTTGCTGTTTGAGTTCTTGGTGGTCGTTCAGGTTTTGTGTATATGTAGTCTAAACTATCTTGTCTGGATCGCGCGAATTCGAGATGGGATGCGTCATCGCTGCCCTAACCTCATCCACTGGCAAGTTCCAGGTACTGCCCGATCATGGCTTTCATCGTTGCTTCAAAAGTTTCAAACTTCCAGCCGAATGCCTCCTCTGTTCTTCCAGATTCGACATTCCACCGCATAGTTGGCAACGTTCCGTTTGAAGGCAACGTCGAACATCCAGTTTCATTGGAAAAACTGCTTCTTTGCCACATCGATCATGTCGTCCCAGTTCATACTACATGTGTCTCTCACACACAGAGTACAGTCGGTGTTTCCGGGAATAGAAGGCTTGACAGCATCGACCTAAGCTCGAGCAACGTCCGCCACAGCTACAGGCACAAAGACCATGGGATCGGTCTGTCGCTGGCCCAGAACTTGTGACATTCGCAACTTCCAGTCGTGTGTGTTCTTATGCAAGTACGCCTCGTCGGTTGCGCGATCATTTGGACCGATGATCACACCAGGGAGCATCTGAATTGTCTCGAAATGTGGTTTGTGCTGGGCCACGAAGCCCTTCACAGCGGCGGGAGCAAGATCTTTTGAATTCCAGTATCCCTCCATGGCAGATTGAACTTTCCGAATTGGGTTTTATTGATATCCTCCGCAGTATATGTCCTGGCTTCTGGCTTGGCCAGCCAGTTAAATGGTATGAGAGTGACCATCGAGGATGTGATGATGATGCGGCGGATACTGGGACAACTAAGCGCCGAGTGTAAGACGTAGATGCATATGTTGACTGCTGGCTCGATGATGTCGCGCTCGTAGTCATTGGTCTGTTGTTCACTTCAGCTATGGGCTTAGTGTCAAGCAAAGGTCCGCACCTACCGCGATCGCCAACGGATTGGCCACATGCAAGACAGCTACAACATCAAAGAGAACGTGATCAAATGCCCCATGGTCAGTCAGAGCGGGGACAGTCGCAAATGCTAGTTGGTCTGAGTATGGTGCGACCTTGGGATGAGTCCGGAGTGTCTCAGCCTGCTCGATCTTGCGAATTACGGCTCGCACATTGTATCCCGCTTGAAGTGCCGTCAGTAAGGTTTTGAAGCCCACGAAACCCGATGCTCCCGTAAGCTATACTCTCATGTTAGCTATCATTCGCCAAGGTGATTTTGACATATACCAGAACGACCTCCTTCATGGTGATGTCCAAGCCTCCCCCACACACAAGTAATGTCTGTCCAGCAACCCCCGTGTTTATTCTCGCTCTCCCAAATAGCTCAGATCAGGAAAACTGTCTCCGGCCCTTCGATTGATCTCTCATTATGCTCTATGACCTCCCCATCCATCACCCCGATCACATAGCATTCTCCAATCACAGTCCAAACAGTTTGCCAACTCGTCCCTTTGAGCCCTTCGATGGGCACTTGGCTCAGTTTTCGTACGACGAACGGCGTCCGAGCTCCATAAAATACCATGACCTCATCTCCTGCATGCGCCAATCCAGGACCCACGCCTACATGACGGGAGTCGAGCCTCATGAAACGTCTGCGCAATACTGCTGACCGAATCGCGCGGTCTGCATCTACGATTCGTTGAAAAGTCTCTTCATCTGCGAACTCGTCGCGTACTGGAGGTACGTGTTGATGGCGAAGGCTGTCCCGACTCCTTTGCATCCAGCTACGCCATAGTTAGACGGAACCAATATCTCTTGTTGATGCGCGACGGTATGTTGACTTGCTGCTCGTGGCGCGAGACGTCGAGCTATGCACGATCACGCTGTCCGCAAGCAGCGCGCGACATATCGCATCATACTCCGTTATCAGCGAGGAGGATCTGGGATTATACCAAGGGTCGTAAGTATTCCTGGGATCCTCAATTGGTAAAGGGTTCTTGACATGAAGTAAAGGTTCTCTCTCGTGAATGAGCATGATCGGGTGGTCGACGCCGCGTGGTTGATTGTTCTGAATAGCTCCTAGGCGATACGCGGCCACGGGAAGGATGGTTGCTTCAGTGAATACCGGTGACTTTGTGAGACGTCGTGTCGCAGGTAATCGTTGTGCAGAGCATCCTCTACATGCGTCAAATGCCTGGGCTCTAGCCATGCGGTCAGAGGTTATCCTCGCCCCTTCAACATCAGACATTTGCCCTCAGTCTGGCGCCCACGAGGACCGTGGGAACTCGAGTCGATCTGATCCACTGATTAATGGCGACCTCAAATCATGACCCGTTGCTTGTATTGCAGTCCTGATGGCTTCGAAGTATGCTTGATGTTGCCCCCTCACCAGTCTCTCATCAAAAGGCGTCTTCTCCAGAAGAGGCTCAATCCTGCACTACAGAAAATCGAGATTTCTGTTGATGCCAACCCAGCGAAGTGCAACTTCTTCAAATAGCTGTCTGGGCTTGATGGTGTAAACCGGCTTGATTGGTGCGGCCTCACCCCAATGATTCACCAAGCCTAACAGACCATAGATCTTGTCTCGTGGGTCCGTAGCTTCTTTCATGTAATAAGCTGGAAGAAGCATTGGAAGGTCGGTCGCAGAGCCCAATCGCTTTCGACTTGTATAGATTCCAATTAGTATGCTGGGGAATTCGTTCAGGGCAGCTCGGTGCTTCTTTGACAAGAGTGTATCCGAGCGACAGCAATGTGTGTCATGAAGCTGTAGATTTTATGCCGCATCTGTGAGCATGTGAAGTGGAGCGACCTGGCAACCGTAGATGAATCTCACTTGTCGCGGAAGTATTAGTTCTTGGACAGTCCATATCCGACTCCATTATCAGCTGGTCAGCACTGGCAAGATCTCCTGTAAACCAATATTAAACCCACGTACCCATGATTGCCGCACCATCCTTTCAAGACCCGTGACGAAAGTATCGGTGACGTTGATATTCTTCAACAGTGGGTTATCGCTCAGGTGGACATCTCCAGCCATCAATCGTAGGAAACACATGGCCAGCATGTCCGAATCAACTGATTGGTCTTTCGGGCATCGTGGGTAACAATCGGCATACTCAAGCGCGTAGTCGAGAGTCGACTTCACCCGCTCCATATCCTCCTTATCGCTGGTCCAAATGTAAAAGTTGCCTTTACCATATGGGGGCTGGTCCCGCTCTATGCCATGTATGTATGTATGTATGTATGTATTGTTTAACGTCCTATGAAAGCCTCCCA
>ML978331.1:0-46803 GCA_010015745.1 Setomelanomma holmii
CTTCACTCCACACTCTGGCAAGTCTTACCCGCGCACTATGACAACATCAACAACCGCTGGACGCTCATCGCTCGTCTCTATCATGAAGCAAGTTCGGCAGTCATGGCTACGGATCGAGCAGCTGGAGTCAATTCATTGAGAGCAGAATTAGAGATGTTGGAGAAGGACATTAGGGAGTGTCGCGCATTGGCAGCGAGCATTGAGCTTGAAGACATTGTGGGTCTATATGTTGTGGCTGGGCGGCAGCGTTGGAGGGCGGAGCAGATTGTCAAAGGCGACCTGGAAGACGTGGAAGCAGGCTTGGCGCAAGTTGAAGGCAATATCAAAGAGATGAAGGCTGATATTGTGTACGGATTCAAGGTGAAGAGTTGAGCGGAGGCTGCTGTATCAAAGAAAGCATGTACTTCTCGAGCAACAATCTAGGGCTTATACCTGCATAGCTCCGATCATAACCTTTTTTCGTATGGCTCAACCAAGCGTGGGATGCAGGACCAAGCCAAAGACGACCGAGGGAAACAGCAAAAAAGTTGGTGAAAAGCAGTACGTGAAAGTATTATGGTCCGTTGTGATGGAGGTGTTGTTGAAGTGGGTATTGACTACGCAAAAAGAGAGTGACTCCCTGCGAATCTAGGATGATCGTCATGGGACGCGCCATGATCTATCTTCGCCTGTATGACATTATAACATCGTCGCGCATATAATAGAGCATTTGCATCGTGCTTCGATGGAGCGTACGGAGAATGACGATGTCACCAATCATGTCGATGTAGGCGTCGCTCCGAATCTGCTTACTTTTGGGGACCGCGTCGATCGCAGGTTGTGCTGACGCGCTCAGTCCATCACATCCAGTTTGCAAGCCGCGCTGACCAACATGAAGATCATCAGCAGCAGGCTGAAAGATCATTGAGATGTTCTTGTGGGTCTAGTGCGTGGTCGTGGTCGAGACTTTGGCAGTGAAGTGGTGTTAACGTGGGGCTGAAACGAGCCGGGGAAATGGCTGGGATATTGGTTGTTGTTGCTGAGGTGGCAACATTAGCCGACCGCGAAACCCTCCTTCCCAACGCGTGGTTATTCCACCGGCTTATCTGCGACCCGGTCTGCAGGTCGATAGTTTCGCGTGATTGATTGTCTCACGTGTGTGATATAGAAGAAGAATGAAGGACTGAGTTGATTGTATAGCTATGAATGAGGGAAGCTATATATGTGTAGACTGAGAGAGCGTAGGGATAACCCTGCTAGCGCATAACAGATTGCGATCCGTCTTCGCCTGGAATCTGCATCCTCACTCCCTCACGAAACATCACAATGAGCGACGAGACGAGCTCAGCGGTGTCGGTGCCCGCCATCGCAGGTGCTGTTTTCGCATACTGGCTTCTGTTCACTGCATATAATTTTCTCACTGCGCCACAGCCGCCATCATCGATACCGTGGATTGGCTATGGCAAAGGCTGGATCGCTAGTCTGCGCAACTTCCTCGCATTGACCAAGAGCAAGGAATGGGTGCTAGCAGGTTACGAGAAGTACAGCAAGAGAGACAAGATCTTCGTCCTTCCAGCCACTCTAGGCATGTACGACGGCCCTAACACAACGTGCGTGTAACATCGGCATTGACATCATCTAGGCAGGCTGAAGTGATAATGCCACGCTCGCAGATGGGATGGATGTTCGATCAGCCTGACTCAGTTCTCAGCACTAGCGAGGCACATTATGAGTTTCTTCAGGGCGATTATTGCTTCGTTAAGCCAATCATTTTGCGCGACCCTTACCATGAACATGTCGTCCACAAGAACTTAGTGCGCAATCTGAACTCAATCATCCCTGATCTGGAAGAAGAAGTCCCAGCATCAGTGCAAGCAACCTACGGCACGGATACAGAGGGTTGGAAGAAAGTTGAAGTGATGGATTCCTTCATGAGGATGGTGCCGCGACTCACGAACCGCATGCTGGTAGGACCGAAACTCTGCGCTGAGAAGAAGTACCTAGACGCGGTGCTTAGCTTTACGATGGACGTGATCCGGACCCAGACTTTCCTCTTTCCGATTCCTAAGGCGTTACACCTTATCGTAGGGAGTCTGATGAGTCTGACATCCAAGTACCATTGGTGGGTTTCGTCTCAATTCACACTGCCACTGATCAGGAAGCGTATACAAGAGATTGAGAAGAAAGATGCCGGAGATCTAGAGTATAAGAACTGGGAAGCGCCACATGATTTCGTTACCTGGTCATACCGAACTGCGCTGGCTGAAGGCCGACTCGATGAAGCAGATCCCGTTCGCATATCCGAACGCATCATGCCACTTAACTTTGCCGCAATCCACACCACTTCTCTTACAGCTTACGAGATCATGATCAATATTCTGCATGCAGATCCAAGCGTGATCGAGAGCTTGAGGAAAGAGGCGCATCGCGTATTGCAAGAGGAGGGTGGCTGGACGAAACAAGGCTTGAGCCGAATGCATCGCATGGACTCTGTCATTCGCGAGTCTCAGCGCGCATCTCCCATCGCATTGACTTTCAATCATAGGAAGGTGGTCGCTAAAGAGGGAATCGTGACACCAGAAGGTGTGCATGTCAAGCATGGCACACTGCTATCGTGTCCTTGGATGCCCATCGCAATCGATGAAGAGATTCACGATGGTGACGCCAAGTTTGACGCTTTCCGCTACTCGCGTGCAAGAGAAGAGTATGATGCGATGACGCCCGAGCAAAAGGAAAAGGCCAACACGCTCAAGCTGAAGCAGAGCGGACTGGTTACCACGAGCCATCAACATTTACCTTTTGGTCATGGACGACATGCTTGGTGAGTGCATTTTGATTCTACGACGCAATCTTTCGATACTAATAAGAACACAGCCCTGGCCGATTCTTCGTATCGCATGAGCTGAAGATGATCTTTGCTTACCTCTTGTTGAACTATGACTTCAAGCCTTTGGAGAAGAAGCCTGACAAGTTCTGGGTCGTCAGATTTCCGGTACCCATGCCTGCGAACATTGAAGTCAGTATATCCCACGAAATGCATGATACAAGCCCTGACATCGCGTAGGTCAAGCGTCGTAAGACCGTATGGGGAGCGAAATGATCGTAGATCTTAGCCCGGAATGCATGACTACCATATTCTCTCAAAGTTTCGGATGTATGCGAACATATTGTATCATGAAATGCTCATATGACTAATTCTTATTGGCATATGTCCTGTCTATCGTGAATGCGATCAAGAGTGGGACGAGCTACCCCGCATTGGGCTGCTCGGGTGTTGCATTCCGACATCGTCAAAGTTGCCTTATCTTTGGTCTTCACTACCTTGCTGCTGAACACACTCACCCTCTTGCTACAGATACACTCATTCCTGTCATGGCCACAGCGATAGCCAATTTGCCTCAGATCCCGGATCTTACAACGCGTGAGGAGGCTCACAAAGGCGCGGCAGCTTACTTGCAGTCTCGCCTCGCAGCGCAGAACGATGCAGCAGATGCCGCTTTCAGCATACCGGTCATCGATCTTGCTCCATCCTTCTCGGATGCGCTTGCCGACCGTCAAGCAGTGGCTGACCAAATTCGCAAGGCATGTCTCACCTCGGGATTTTTCTACGTTGTAAACCATGGAGTCTTGGAAAGCACGAGAGATGGCATATTGAAACAAGCAGAACGCTTCTTTGCCAACTTGAGCCGTGAACAGAAGGAGAAGCTCCATATCAAGCATGGCAATTTGGGTCTTGGCTGGGAGCCTGCTGAATACACTTCCATCGCCGGCGACAAGGAAGAAAAGGAGGGATACAACTTTGCTTATGAAGCAGCCATGGATCCGACAGGTGGAGATGGCTTATATCGCAACCTGGATGGTACACAATACAATGGCAACCGTTGGCCGAAGAAGGAAGACATGCCAGATTTCTATGACGAAATCAAGAAGTACTATGGCGGGGTAAGTATTCATTGCGCCGATGTTGATAGTTGAGACTAGCTGACACGACCATAAGGTGCTCGATCTAGCTCGCCATCTATTCAGACTGTTTGCACTTTCACTGGACTTATCGGAAACATACTTCGGCTCTATGACCACACATCCTGGTGGTATAGCACGACTGCTTTACTATCCACCACCCAAGCACGCTCCATCTACTTCCCAATTGAAATTGTCTGAGGAACAGATAGGCCTCGGCGCGCACTCGGACTATGAGTGCTTCACTCTTTTGCTTACTTCGTCAACCCCAGGACTAGAGATCCTCAAGCCATCAGGCAAATGGCACATCGCAGAGCGAACACCCGACTCGTTTATCGTCAATGTTGGGGATTTCTTGATGCGATGGACGAATGGGCTGTACAAGTCGACTGTACATCGAGTTGTTAACAGAAGCACAGAAGCGAGGTACAGTGTGCCATTCTTCTTCTCGGTCAATTACGACACTGTTGTGGAGACGCTGCCGACGTGCATCAAAGAAGGGGAAGTGAGCAAATGGAAGCCAATCAGGGCTGGAGAGTATATCCTCGAGAGGTTGAATGCGACTACGAAGGATGGGTACGGATTTAAGGCTAACAGTGATGTACATGTAAAAGAGGAGGCAGCGAGTACAGCTTGACAATAAATGGGAGACGGGGTTGACCCTGACAAATTGTTGGAAAGCTGTGCCGCAACCAGGATACAGCCTTGAGACATGCATGGCCTGTATTTAGTCCCCGCAATCTCAGCGCTTATGATCGTGCGTCGCTTCGCGCTTATCCCGTGAGCGACGGTTTTGTTCCTACAAATCGTGCGTGGTATCAATCTTGCCTTTGCAGGTATTAGCTCAGGAGCCGCTTCACCAGCCTAAGCGCCCAACACAAATAGCTAGCTCCAATCCTATCACCAAGTATAGCAACAACGTCCACCTTATAGTGTGCATCATCCCTCTCTATCGACGAGAAACGGTTTTCGATCTCCAGAATTCGGGTTCTCATCGTGCTTGCTGCTGCCCTTATGGATCATTCTGCGTGGCGTGGCAGGAGCATAAATAGTGCCAACATGTCGCTCTGTCATTGCCCGCACACAAACAGCATACACTATCGACTACATCGCCACACCTTTGAACATTTCGCCTAAAGTCTCTGTCCCATTTCTTCCGATTCCTTTCATCATACCATTCCTCCCGAGCCTCTCGTAGAAAATGGCTCCCCACTCAATCCAAGGTTGTCGCATCGCGCCCCGAGTCCTCCCATCGTGTCCCGAAACGTGAACAAAATTTGTCGTCCAGGACCACTCCTCGTGATCTGAGCGCCCTCTTAGCTGAAACAGCTGCTTACCATCACGAAGACACGCGCGAGAGTCACGGACACGCCGTCGGCGTGATGATTCAATCAGGAGCGCTAACCTATGCCAGAGCGACCTTCGATAGTCAGTAATAACGCGAAGAAAACGTTGAAGCTCCGAGAGAATGTAGCAGAAATGCTTGAATGTCTACAGCAAGCCACATCGATTCGACGTCTTTGGATCGACGCTATCTGCATAAATCAAAAGGATGATCGAGAGAAGAGCTTCCAGGTGCAGCAAATGGGTAACATTTATGCCGGAGCGACCCAAGTGATCATTTATATCGAGCCGCAGCACCAGAACCATAACCTTTTCTTCGACATCTTCGACTCTGAAGAAGGATACGAAGAAATTAAGAGTGCGGAAGCCGAGTACACTCGCAAGCGGTTGGTAGTTTTTATGAATCTTTATGACGAATGTGTTGCGTTCATGCGATCGCCATGGTTCTATCGACGCTGGGTGATTCAGGAGGTTGCTCATGGCCACTATTGGGTACTTCTATACGGCCCTCATTCAACCAATTTCTTCGCATTCGTGCGCCGGATCCACAAATACTTGTTCTACCATGACGGCGACTCTGATCGACTCCCCGCGCTGGTCAGGGATACTCTGGCCCGCAGCACGGCATTGCCCTTAATTCTGCCTGAAAGTTCGACCGAATATCATCGAAGACACACCATGACAGAGTTGCTGATCAGGTATAACAACAAAAGATACTCCGATGATCGCGACCGCCTATATGCACTGAATAGCTTGGCTTCAGATCCTGTCATTATCGACTACTCGCAATCAGCCTCGGAACTTTACAAGACTTTCGCCTCGAGTGAAGTTAAACGTGACCCAGGATTTCTCCTTAGCTGCGCAGGGTCGTTCCGGCAGTCGAACACGGATTCGCCTTCCTGGGTACCTGATTGGGCTGCCGCGATCGTCTACCATCCAATGTTTTACTCTCGCGCCACCGACACCAGTTCGTTCGGGGAAACAACACACGTCACCCTTGAAGCTGATACTTTGTATGTGAAAGCGTATCACGCCGACACAATTGCGGCAAAATTTGACTTTGAAAACGGAGACTGGTTCCGTAGACCAAATCTAGTGCGTGGAAATCTTCGCAATGCGGTCCAGGAATGGCATAAAACCTTTGCCGAACATGTACCACTGGGACTAATGAACCACGACGGGATTAGTACGACTTTCAGTGAGGCAGTATCAGGTGGCCGTTGGAAGTGAACACAGTACGACATGTTCGCTGGCGATTCAAGCATATCCGACAGTGCCTTCTCCGAGATCGTCACGGAGATGGTCGGTCGCACCGGCTTCTTCAACGATGCCGGTGAGTTTGGCATCTGTTCAAAAACCACGCAAGAGAGCGATGTGCTCATGCGTATCCCGGACTACGAATATGTCATCGTTCTTGGTCCAAGGAAAATGGTCGTCTCGAGCTTCGATATTCAAGGCAGAAGAGATGTAGTTGTTGCGGAAGGTACTGACTGTAGTTGCCAGCTGTTATCTTATTCAGTTGAGACAAAGACAACAAGCAAGAGAAGAGCGCGGTCTTCAAGTCTTTGAGATTGTATAGGTACGCATGAGTGTTAGACATGTACTACGGACCTAGCGAACCGCTTTTCGGGAGAAGATCGATGAAAAACTGGGTATGCCAGCATTGAAGACCTTTGCATCATCAAAAGAGCTTTCATCGAGCGCGCCAGGTCATCCGGTGCTAAGAACAAGATGGCGCTTCATGCAGCAAATTCGATGGGAATGCGAAAACCGCCGGTTCCCTTCGAGGTCGAAGTAGAATTAACAACGTATCGCACGTGGTCGCCGGGATCTGTTCCACCAACGAACACGACTTGTACGGCGGCAAATCTACATTAAGCATCAGTATCCAATCTTTCCTTCGTAAAGCAAACTTACGATGCTGTGGCCGTGAATATTTCGATTGGTCTGGCATTGGTGAACACGGCAAGCACGAGCGAGAACGTTGCGGAGAATGCAATAATGGCTCCCAGTCTAGCCGTAAGCTCGTCGATGTAATAAAGACTGAGGACAGCAATTGAGGGAAGAAGTGTGGAGAAGCACACGGTGATGATTCTTGCCATCCGCGTGAAGCTCGATGCACCGTAGCTGACTATTCGAGTACCCTCTTGGCCTGCGATAGGTTTCTGCGGCGTGTCAAGCGTCAGTGCATTGCGTGGGCACGTCTAGTGTAACGAGAAGTACCTTCCAAGGATGTAAGAAGATCCAGTAGAGCCACGGTACGACCTTCTCCTCGACCCAACGTGTAAACGTGTCATTGGTTGCCCGATTCGAAATGGCGACTAAGTCATCGAGATGACTGGGTAGCCACGGCTGAGCTTCTGCGCCTTGCAGAAAGCCTTTCCCGCCTTCTTGGTTGAGTATCCAGTGCTGCACGATCTCTCGATCGTATTCGCGAGCTTTACTCAGCCGTGCCAGCTTAGCCTGCTCTCGTAATGCCTGATCTGGGTACTCGTCAGAGACATCGTTGACTTGTCTTGGGCCTCTTTGCTCACTGTACTCCTTGAGCTTCTCTCTCGCTTCCAGAATGAGGTTCCACTGCGGATTGTGAGGTTGGCTCTTCAACTCTGCGACGCTTCGGGCAAATTTGACCCGGCCTGCGTCGACGCAATTCTCATCCAAGTACGATATAGCTTTCAGATCTTGTTCGAAAAGTGTGAGTTCGGCTTGCATGGATAGCAGGTTGAGTGTATTGAGTTTGGAGAATCGTTTGAAGACGCCCATTCCCGTATCGAGGTGGGGACCTATAAAATTTGCTAGGCCTCTGTATCCATCTTGTATATCTGGAAACGTGGTCATCATCATGCCTTCGAGAGCTCCGTACAGGCTGATTCTGCTGGCCATGTGGAAATAGAAAGAACGATGATGGAAGATACTGTATGTCAGTCTCTTCGACTCAGCCTGATGCAGCTCTGCTAAGACTCCACATTCAGCTGCGGCAAGGTACCCCGCACGGCTCACAAGGCTGCATGGGAACTGTTACGGTGATTCCATAAAACCTGCAACAGTCTCTGACGCTCACCACAAAGCAACGGTATCAGAAGCATCCGCGAAAGAGCACATCAACTGATAGCCATGTTGGGTCCTTCCACCACTGTTCAACCGCTGCTATCAATCCCTAGCAATTGGGAATTGTACCGTTCACAATGTCATCCCCAAGAAGCTGAGTGGGGACGCGAGCCTTGGTATACAACGTTACGGAATGGTAATTTGGATCCTTACTACGAGCGTTACTACCCACCATTCCAGAACCGCTCGTGTCATACGTCGAAGGATGAGTTGAATGAGACTGGCCTGGTGCGTGGTGTACATGGCAATCCTTTCGGTAAGTTGGCCAGCTGTGAGTTAAAGCAATTGCTCAGAGGTACCTTAGGGAATCGTAACAAGGAGAAGGCAAGACAAGGTGCTGCAGACAAACTCGCTCAGGAGCAACAAGCAGGGGCTGAGCAAGAAAAACAACGACAGTTCTACGATCAGTACTACAGCAGTACGGCCCAAACTAGTCAGATACCTCAGCTGCAGAGCACAGCTGCAGCACCGGCACAGCCAACGGCATGGAGCTCTTACCAGCGAAGTTATGGTCAAGCAAGTCAATCAGTCCAACAGCAAAACACGGCTGTGGTACCGTCACGGTCAACCACATGGAGCCCTTACCAGCGGAGTGACAATCAGGCAACTCAGTCAGCCCAACAGCAGAACGCAGCTGCAGCACGGTCACGATCACGGTCACGGTCACGGTTGCCGGCATGGAGCTCTGCCCAGCGGAGTGATAGCCAAACACGACATTCTAACCCACAACATGACACAGCTGCAGCACCGTCCCAGGCAACAGAATATAGCTCTTGGATCTGGAGTATCGAATACAGTAGACATTACTGCACTCGACACGACGTGGATGGCAAGTGTTACGTGCCACTATACAAACAAGGCCACATCTAATGAGCCTAGGGAAGCTCGAATACCACTGGGCACCGAAGACAAAGCCTGAAGCAACGAGCGCAACGCAGACCTCCACAAAGGGAGCTCCGGCACCTGAGAGTGCCCCAACGTCGTCTGGACTCTCCCTCGGAGTGGATACAACGTCACCGACCGATGGCGGGACTCATATATCCTCAACGGCGCAGCAAAAAGGTGCGGGAGCGGGAGCCAACGTCGAAACTCAGGAATCAAGCACGGGGTACGGCATCGCGAGGTCTTTCGGTTGGGAGATCAAAGCCAATTGCACAAACATCGACCATTAACGTGTCTGCAGGTAGCTCTAGCCAATCGAGTAGCTGATCTCCCAATCCCTTGCGGAAGCGAAAAGCTATGCTAGACCGGCTAAAAGAAGTTAAAAAGACACCTGAGTACCTGCTGTTGCGGGAAAATTATGGTGTCATGATGCGATCACTCTCAAGGCACCCGATAACGTGGGCATAAGGACGCGACAAGCATGGACGGAGATGGTGGGTCATATAGTGACACACAGAGTAGAGTTAGTGATATACTTCCTTTTTGTTAATGACCTCGTTTGTGCTGAGGAAGTGGTATCATAGCATGTTCCAAAGGCAGACGCTGTTGATACGAATGTCAAGTCACACGCGGTAGTCGTATGGAGGCCCAAATGCTCGCATCCAACCAATCTTGATCATGTTCCATCAGCTATTGCAGCAAGCATGCTCCGCTCAAAGACCACTGTGGTCGACCCCGACAGCCACTGTAGCAGCCCAGTATAGACCACCAGTCTTGGCCATGTCTCGTATAGCAGCTCTCTCTTGACACGTCCTCCTCCTAAAAACCCATGGCTTCTTCATCTTATCTGTCTCAGGCTCCAATACCTCCCCCATCATTTCCTGCACCTTCATCACTCCGCTAGAACGGACCACTGCCACCACCACCGAACCTCATACACCCAGGCGTGAAAACATTCGCCTCCGGATCCAAATCCAGATCCGAATCCAAATCTTTCTCCTTCTCTTCCATAAACTCCTCTGTATCTTCAAACGCGCCAGTATCATTTCCCGTGCCTTTCCCTCCCATAGCCGCAGTCGCCTTTGCCGTCCTCTTCCTCCCATCCTTTCCACCCCTCTTCCCTCTCCTCGTCGGCCCCTTTCCACCCTTAACCCTCCCAACCCTACCACCAGCGGGTTCCGGCGCAGTATTCAGCACCTCTGCCTCAGGCGTCGGTGATCCATCGCTCGCGACCCATCCGCCGACGACATTATGTAGCCGCCTGGAGTTGGTGATGTCGAACAAGTTCTCACCTGGACCGAGAGGGCGATACGATGCTGCGAAGCCTGGTGTATGCTGGAGTGTCCGTTGCGATTGGCGTACCGCAGCGGCTTCTAATTCGTTTTGCGCAATCGTGTCACGCGCGGTTTGGAAGCCGCCTATTTCTTCGGATGTGAGGGAGGAAAAAGGATTCTGACTTTGGGCTTGCGCGGTGGTGTTTGCGTAGTCTGGCGGCGTGAACAGTTTTGCTTTCGTGAGGGTCTGGTGGTCTTGAGGAGCCATGGTGTGGGCGTTCGCTTGGCGAGGAGGATATGGAGGCGCCGTGGTGTTGTGTGCGGTGCCGCTGGTAGCTGATTTACTGTGAGTGTGTAGACTGGGTAAGGTGAGGTAGGTAAAATTGCCGTGGGCAGCTACGATACCGTCATGTTCGTTGTTGGCATCGTCCCATTCTTCCTTCTCAAGCTCCGCTGCTAAGCCAGCAGAAGCCGCGTCAGGGACAGTCGCTCCAGCCATATCTATAGAATGGAATAGGTCTTGCGGGTGGACGTTGCGCTGCTGCTGGTGATCATGTGGTCCTGTTGTTTGTCAGTTTCGCTCAATTGAGCAATTGAGCTTGGGTCCGTGAGTGCTGGTCGGGTTTGGTTACCTGTCATCGTTGCTGATCGAAGCACAGTTAGCGATGGGAGTAATCGGTGCCGTCAGTAAAGCTTGAAAGACGTCAAGGATGATGAGAGTTTGGAGAAACGGAGGTGGACACGAAGCGAGTGCCAAGAGTGAATGCTTTTCCATATTATACCATCTTTCGCTCATTACACATTAAGCTACATCGTTAAACCTTTTCGTGTTGTGACCATGATCTACAGGATCTTCTCATTCCCGAAGCGTTTCGCATACATCCCCAGCGCCTTGATCGGAAATATGAATTTGTAGTTCGGGTACGAAATCATACTATCCTCTTGTTAGCATTTGTCCATGTTGACGAACCCTGCCATATGCCACCAGCAGCAGCAGATGCTTTGTCAGGAGAGCAGTACTTACCAGCTCTTATTAAATACCCCCTCAATCGCCTCCTGCAACCACTCCCCATTCTCCTGCTGCCTCTCCATAATCAACCTGACCGCCCTCCTCAGCACCTCCCTCTGCCCCTTTTCTTCACCAAACCCACCTTCCAACATCGCAATCACCACCCATGCAGTCTGCACCACCTGGCTCTGCGGATGCTGACTCCACACTCCCGACTCACAACTCCGATACGTCTCGCCCCATCCACCATCTTCCATCTGCTTGTCGACAAAGAACTGACACGCGCGCCGCACGCGTTCGGAACTCTGATATGTTTCGCCCACGCACGCCAGGGACTCGAGCGCGAACATAGCAGCGTACGTAAAGCAGATGCCCCAGCTGCCGTACCACGAGCCATCGGGTCGTTGAGCGCGGCGAATATATGCGACAGCACGGTCTTTGAAGGCTTTGATCTCGTCGGCGCGGTAGTCTGGATAGTATTTCTGGAACATGTGGAGGGCGGTTACGACGGCTGTCGTGCACTCTGGGTAGTCATATTCGATCATGATATTGCCGAAGACTTCTGCTGCGTTGAGATGTTCGAGGTATACAGAGCCGCGTGTGGGTTCGTAGGAAGCGCAGCCACCGGACGCGTTTTGCATGGTGAGGACGACGTCGATGGCGTCTTTTTGGCGGCGCTCAGATATGAGTGTCGGGTACTTGTGTTCGTTTTGAAGGATGAGAGCAGCCTTGAGCCCTTCGGAGGTGCAGTCGCTGACTGTGTAGCCTTGCTTGCGGGTGCTGAAGCCCCATGCGCCTTTGCGTTGTTGGCGGTAGCAGAGGTGCCGGTCTCTGCATTCTTCTAGGATTTGTTGGTCTTCGAGGAACTCGAGAGCTTTGGTGAGCATGGGTTTCCATCGCGGATCCTCTATGAAACCGCAAGAGTCAGCCGCTTGAACTACGAAACTAGTGTCCCAGCTCTGCACGCCGTTTGTACCATTCATCAGCATGCCTTCGTCTTTCATCCAGAGGAACTCGGGTAGCGTCTTGATGTGTTCGCGGAATGGTTGAAAATCTTTGCCGCCTTTGATGTACGAAGCAAGCGTATTCATAGGCCCATTGACAGGACCAAGATTCGCATAATCCGTGTTCTCATCCTCCGCCTCGATGAGCCACCAAACATGGTCTTCTGCCTTCTTGGCCAAATCCTCCCACCGCAAATACGGGCTCCAGATGACTACCAGGAACCAGAAAATAACCTTGAGAATCCACGTCTTGGGATGGTAATCGTCCATGGGCGAGATATCATTCCGATGCTTCCCAAACGTAATCGTCTCAAACGGCTGCGTCAGCAACTCCGCCCTCAACGACCTCGTCAAGTCATTCAACGGGTACGACCACCTCTTCGAATACACATACGACATGGGCAAGAACACCTGCCGCATATGTATCCACCACCGCCATGGCGCAACCGGGACCCAATCCGGCAATAACCACAACTCAGGCGGCACAGGATTGACGACATCCCACTCCAGCACGCCCAGCACGCTGAGCCAAAACTTCGCCCAGTGCGGACCCTTGAGCGCACCACCGAGTTTCCACAACGTATCTCGGGCCTTTTGCATCCGCGGATCTTCAGCATCGGCACCTAGTATCCTGAGTGTAGTGTAGTTCATCGCCGTGCCAAATACACTGCTGTCGCCCTCGATGTGCAAGCCCCATCCCCCATCCTCGGTGTGTTGCCGGTTGAACAGGTACCGCTTGATTTCTATCGCGTGGTCTTCTGGTATCGGTGTCTCGGTGACATACCATGTGATGACAAGCCCAGGGAGAAGGAACATGGGCCCGCCATATTCGCAGCCCCAGTTGCCGGGTGGGAGCTGAAGGTGTGAGAAGAAGGCGAGGCCGTTGGTGGCTACTTCGAGGGGTGTTTTGGCGGGTTGGAGGGTCGGAAGGCCCTGGTGAGGATCTCGTTAGTCCTGCATAGTGGATGTGTGGGTGGCAGCATGTGGTTCGGCGTGTAGTCCCTTCTCACATCCCTTCATCAACATACCGTCTCCAATCCCAAAAAGTACTTATCCGCCGTACTCTGCGGCCACTCCCTAATCTCCTCCTCACTCTTCAAGTAATGCCATGTCTGACATCCACGATCATCCTTGAGCCTCCATCTGATGTAGTCCGTCTGCTCGTGCCCAGCCTTCTGCTCCTTTAGTGGGATCTGTTTCGCGGTCGTGCCACGCTTCGTCGCACCATTAGCTGTGCCGTTCGCGGTGCCATTGGCGCGTGGCATGGCTTCGTGTGGTGTGTGTAATTCTATCGGAGTGTACGGAAGTGCCTAGAGCATCTTGGATGGTGGTGGCGAGCTCATAGAGGGTATATGTGTTGCGGTGAGGTTCACGGTCGGCAATCTTGGCAAGAAACATACGATTAAGGAGTCGTCAAGCGGCCGTCGCAAATTGTACTAAATGGTGAATGCGCAAGCTTACAATTCGATCTGGAATCTACGGCGTGCGAGATGATTGCTATGCTTGTAAATTCAAGCTGGCATTTTCTGACGCCATCACATTTAGCATGTTTGTCTAGACAACATTTCGACGTTGTAAGCAAAGAACTTCAGCCACATTTCCACTCTATCGTGAATTCAAGAATAAGAAAAACAGTGTCCTAAGCAAAAACGGTGGAAAGAAATGCCAGGTCTCAAATGCGAATTCTGCTCCCCGTGATTCTGCGTCAGAAAGTTATTGGTTACGGTCACGGCTACCGCCCCATGCGAACAATTCGGCAGCCTTGGCAGGCACCACCCACACCCATGATCGGCCGATCAGCGTACTGCGCCATAACGGCAACACAAGTTCGCATGCCAACCCCTCCCAACGTGCATACAACCATGTGGGGTACGGAATGGCCGCCAGTGCCGTCATCCGAGCAGTAGTCAGATCGAACCATGTGCAAAGACTAAAGATGTTGAGTGGACTTGTACGTAAGCTGCAAGTGTCAAAATTCAAGAACGATTCTTGTTGGTCCTTGGCGTGGCAAGACTTGCAGATGATGTAGATTTGAGTGAGAATGCGAATGCTTCGAATTGCCTGGTGCGCTCCCTGGTATATACAACTCGAGGCGGGGGGGGGGGCTCCAAATGCTCCAGTGCATTGCATATCAATGACGAAAGACAGATCTAAGCACCGCATCTCACCAAAAGCCGAACAAATGCAGTGCAGTCCAACATACATTCCCATCGTATCATCCATCGTATAGTTGCCCCGGAATCGCTTCTCGTGTAAAAATCATTGTTTCTGGGTATCGTAGAATAGTATCAAATCAAGTCAGTCAAGTCAATCAGTCGCTCAGATCCGGGTTCGCGATGAAAAGCCGCGTGTTCCCCATCGTCATGGTTCGTTCGTCCACACTGCCCCTCCGCACTAAGTCGTCGGTGCCCTTCTTCTCTTGCTTGGGCAGGGCAGTCGGCATCTGGCCCACTTCGCCAAAGGTGCGTTCCCCACTGCTGCCACTGCCGGTGCTCAGATTCGTCTTTGTGTGCTCGAAGTAGCTGTCGGGGGAATCGAATTGTGGGTTTGGTGTGGGCTCTTCCACGAGATCGCCGAGATCTTCTGGTGATGAGTTCTGTGGAGGTGTGGAGTTGGAGGAGACGCGGCCGACAGGGTTGGCGTACGACATGCGCCGTGCAGAGTTGAGCGAGCTGCGTCCTGAGCCGGTGCGGTGGTGGTAAGGAGCTCCGCCCTTCTGTGAGCCGTTGTCTTCCTCGTCTCCTTCGTCCACTTCTGAAGCACTCAGGCGCATAGGCACGCCTGAGCCCGTGTATGTCTGTGGTGCGTATAGCGACGCTTTTGGCATGCCGTGGTGGCGACCAATCTTGGATCTTACTCCTCCCACTACGCCGGACCCGCCAGAAGCACTCCGCGGGGGTGCGTGGTGCGAGCCGCCTGCCACCTCCTGGACTGCCCTTGCCTTTGCCTGACGCTGTGCGGCGAGCATGCGGGGATCTTCGTACTGGGCCCTGTCACACCAGACTGTGGCCTTTTGTTTCCGCATCATGGCAACGTAGGACGTGGGTGAGCCGCCGGAGCGTGCGGATGATGAGCGGCGGAGGGTACCACTATTGGTGCGCTGTGGAGTGCCGGTCGTAGAGCTGGTCGACGATGTGGGCGTGCGGCGGAGGCCACCCTGGTACTGCGTGGGATACTGCGAGTTCATCGTGGTAGTGGGCGACGCTGCAACGGGGAAGACGCCAGAGCTGGTGGTCCGCGACCGCGAGTGGCCGAGCTGGGCTTCCGTGTACATCTGCTGCGGTGGTGGGGGTCTGACGGCGATGCCGGGGTTTGCTATGGGTTTGCGGCGGACAGGAATGGCTCCATACGCTGGGGCAGGCGAGGGTTGTGCCATCACTGCGGTCTGCATGTTTGTCTCTCAGTCCCTCGCTTGAAGATCGAAGATGATCGCGGGAAGTGAAACGCGGATCAGCGCCCTGACGTCAAGTCGGGTGCGTCAGAGAGATTGAAGCGCAGGGACAATGGATATTCAATGCACCCGGCGCGAGGCTGCTGCCCACAGTGAAGGGGAGCAGTGTAGGTATTTGTAGTGGGCGGTGGTGATGGGTGTGGTTGCTTGGCACCCGCTTGCATGCGTCGTTCTGCTATGCAGCCCTGTAGTGTGGTCCCAGTGCACTGGCTTCCACTGCTTCCGGCGATGGGCTGATGGGACGGGCAATTGGTGATGCTGATGGATTTGGGCGTAATATGAGCAGCAGGCGGCGTGCAGCGAACCTTCGAGGGCGCCGCGGGGGAGATTTGCAAGCGCAGCGGCAGGGCCGTAGTGCGGGCGGATGTCCTTATGAGCGGCCTGGCACTGGCACTTGGGATCTTGGAGGCGGCGTTCTCGTTCTGCGGCACGCGCTAGAGAAAGCTTGCTCTAAAGAAAGCAGCGTCAGTGGGCGGACACGAGCCATTTCAATGTTTGGAGAGCGGCTGATGCTTGCACCCTTCGAGCATGGTGCCAGTGCGCCAGAGCAACGTGGGTGAAGCGTGCAGTGCAAGAGCCATGGCGCTGAGCTGACTTACAGATCCGTCTTTCGTCCAATCCGAGTTAGGAGCGGCGGCAGCTCCTCTTCAGCTTAGCGGAAACAGTACTTCTACGCGAGCGCAAGGAGGAATGGTACGGAGTTGTCGATGCAGGAGGATTCACAGTATGCAGGAGAAAAAGAACTGCAGCAAGTCGTAGAATTGCACCACCACAGCGGAGCGGAAGTCGGTCTCTTGTACACTCCTCCGTGCTTGCCGTTGAGAGCGACGGCGCTAGAAATGTGAGAAACGAACTTGTCTCCACCCATGGCCGTCAATGACGAAATGCCATTCTCAACTCCTCGCTGGTGCCAGCGCGCGATCGTGATCTACCGTACCTGTCTATAGCACCGATCAACTATCGGCTCAAAACTTGCTTGCGACGCTGCCCTCGAGTGCAATTGTAACAGCCGCCAGCGGAGTCCAATCCGAACGCGGCGAGCGATTATCTGCCCTGAGCACGCGCCGAGCATCCTTGTCGCGCCGTCGTTCACAGTCTCACGGCTACTGAGTACCGTGTAGCGTGCTTGGACGAATCACGGCCGAACGTGCCAGCAAGCGAGCGTCGACGCAGGGCTAAGGTGATCGCCTTTGTTGCATTTTGACTACTCCAACGCCTCACACCCATCGTATCGTGAGTGCTACGTTTGACAGATCGCGCCACGTTCCGTCCAAGTACTCGACAGCTCCAAGCGCCAGCGTCGTTTTGCTGCTCGACAATAAGCGATGACCTCAGGCAGAAATGCAAAATGCCTCAGCTAGCAGCGGTTTCGAATGTACTTGGAAGCGGCCCTGTAGGGCGATAAGCGAAATGTTGGCTAAGGACACAGCCAAGGCTAAAGAGGGCCAGAGCGCTCCTCTGCTGCATCGTGAAGCAGCTTGTGGTGTTTCACTTTTGCCCAGCTGGGATGTGATGTTGAGAGACGCGGCCTGCTTGCATGCAAGATCGGGAAGTTCCTTCGACAACACATCTAAACCACGGAATCGTGCTTATGGCGCAGAATGTCGTTGTAATGGAGGTCAAGTTGTCCACCACTCATCTTCCCATGCTTGTGGTTCAAGTTCGGCTCCACAGGCTGAATCTAGGTTGCTTGAGCCGCTTGTATGTAAGCGGGGTACCGTATTGTGCGTGCTGCATGCACGCTCACTGCAGGCTTCATCCTACCAAATCCTCATCCCCGCTCTGCGCCAGTAACCGAACATCATCGAAGAAGTCTTAGCACATCGCGAGCGTGGGCGATAAGCGAATCTGTCGTGTTCACACTTCAAACACTGCCACCTCCTGGCCATTACTTATCGATTGACAGGAAATTGTGGATTGCGATTCTATTCACAGCATCGAAAACTGGAGAAACAAGGTGGCGTCGCATCCCAGAGCAACATCGCCCGCCACAGGGTCCTTGTCCAGCTGAACTCGGTAAGAGTTTGTTGATCTCTACTGCTTGTAGTTAAGAGCCGCTGTAACACAAACACGTATTCGGGCGCATGTTTGCGACAGCATCAGAACATGAGTATGAGGAGAAGATTGCGCTTCTGCTTGTGTAGCGCCTGTCGCTTCGCTTTCTTCACCAGTGTGCCTCCAGATGAATTAGCAGGGCCACGTGCGGGATTCACCGGTTTCCTGCTGGGGTATGACGGGCAGGTAAGAAGCCTAGACGGGATAATGAATCTCCAGTATAGATGCGCTTCGGCGCCGACGGCCACATACCGACATGCTCACCGATAAATCAATTGCATGAGAGCACGTCAAGATGGCGGAGAGATGGTGTGGTGTTGATAGTTAGCACTCGACGATCACAAGTCGACCGCTCTTCGCACGCTGGCTGCTGCACAACCACACTTTTCAGGAACCCATCAGCTGGGAGCAAGCACCTGCATCGTGCAACGATGAGTGGATGCTGTACAACCCCAAATATTCTTATCGTGGACTTCCTCTTCAAGAAATGCGCTTGTCCGGTAACCTGTTTCTCCGCACGCGCTACGGCAATTGAAAGCTAGCGTACGATTCTTGGCCCATCTCTCCCGCCACCGATCGGGTGGTCTGGACGTGTGTTCCAAAGCCTTTCGTGCATGGGCATTTGGTGCCGCGTTCTTTCGTAGTGTGTAAATGTGTGCTGACTACATGTCGTGGAATGGCGGGCCGCTCTCGGGACCGTGAAATGATTGCTGCGGTATGAACAAGGATATCGCTGTTGAGTCAGCATCCAGATCGTAGAGAAACCCAAAATTTGAGCGAAATGTGGGATGAGATGGGATGACATTGCGCATATCGACCCTAATGTCGACTGATGTGAGACTAGGTCAAAGACAGGTGGATTCGAGAGCCTTGCGCAGTTCGTAAAGTCGCAGGCGAAAGGCCTAGTATACATATGGAATCAGGCGGTAAGGAGTGTCCTTCTTGAACTGCTCCCAAGCTGCGCCGTATCTCTTCTCGCAGTACTCGCTCAAGATCGGGACTGCTCGTTGAGAGAAATCCCAGAAGAAGAAGGCACCGGCAAGCGCCCCAAGCGTGTAGCCTCCACCAACAAGAGCATATCCAGTCCTCCACAGTGTATATCCTCCGTAGTTGATGTGTCGTGCGAATTTCCAAAGACCTCCAGTGTATGCCTTGCCCTTGTTCGCCGGTTCGGATTTGAATCGCTTGCGTTGGATCTCGCTTACAAGCTCAGTTGCAATACCAATAATGTAGAGAGCGCTGCCAATTATGAGAGATGGCTGAGAGAAGTCTGATTCAAGAGATGCGGATGTGGCTCTGAGTAGGAAGGCGTAAGTGCTGATGCTGTTGAAGATGGCATTGAAGACGCCCACAGCGACAGCACCGCCAACAGGCATTGGTTCACCCGACAATGCGGCGACCCAGATGTTCTGCTTCACTGCCGCACCAACTGCCATGCCAAACAGGACCAGTCTATATGGCGAAAGGCCGAGGCTATCTATGAGTGCAATACCAGTGTTTGTAGGAAGACCAGCAGGAAGCGTGCGCAGTCCAATGCGGTGAAGGAGAGATGTGCCAAGTCCATGGGCAAGGATGCTGTATTGAAGGTAAGGCTCGATGCCGCGAAGGAGGAAGAACACCGCTTTGCCGGCGGGTGTTGGTGTATAGTCTCCGCGCGCTATCAAATCGCGCTTCTTCGACTCCTCTGACCGAGGGTCGTGGATGCTATCTCGCGCTGAAGGCATGGTGTGCGCGACTGTGACTATGAGGCTTTGTTAGCACGATGCTGTACAATTGAAGATTGTCGGATGTTAGCTACCGTAAGATGTGTTGCTGGTTGTGTCCCCAGCCGAGTCGAGTTAGGCCCTACCACCGGTATCAACGAGCTTAAGTAATTAAAGGAACCTCTCCGTCTGTTACAATATACTACGCTCGATCACTCCAATGCGCGAGGCTGATAAACATCAAGCTCCACATCGGACGAACAATCATCCCACAAGGTCATGACGTAAGGCGCTAAGCGATGCTTTGGCGTTCGGAAGGAGCGAACAAGCTGCACGTCCATAGACGCTACATTGTAGTCTTGGAGCCGTAAATTGGACAACTGAAGGTGAGTAGTCAACACCACGCTTGATTTGCAGCACAGTGTAATCATAAACCAAGGTTCAGGCACATCCGCATTTGGCTAGCTCGTCGCGTGCTCCCGTGATTTTTAGCATTAGCGCGGTTTGCTCATCAAACAAAGCGCGAAGAACCCCACTGGCAGTCTTTCACCCTTTAGACGCCGACAAAGACGCTCTCTTACCGACTGCTGTGTAACATCACGCACTCAAATGCTTATTCGCACCTTTGCACAATCAGCGAACACTTCCAGGGAATCCTTTCTTCCTTGTCCAGCGTGAATTGGACATTTGGTTGACTTGGGACACGCGATTATGATGATGTTACTGAAGCGTCCCGTGTCTAGGTCCAGTCTGCATGGTCAATCTCTGTCGCGTCCAGACGAGTACGGTAGGTGAAAGCTGATTGGGCCTACCATCTTGGGCGCTTCACGTCGTTGGGGACTTTGGGTACAGTCGTTCGACCGATTATTTTTTCTTCTTGGCAGTGAATGGTCAAGTCGCGGATTGTTTGTTCGTACTTTCCTTACTAGTCTGTGGGAAATAGTCTGTTGCCCATCACCTTGGGCACCCCGAGTCCAGCCAGGCACAGCAACTGTCTCAGAACATTGATATCTCATCGCAGATGACTATTACTTTTGGTGCGATATGCAGCCTGCTGCAGAGCATCGAGAACATTTCTAAACGACAACCACGGCTGCCGACAAAACAAGCACAAGAGAGCATTCGCGAGATCATCAGAAACTGGTTCCTGAATCAAAGGCGAAACCTCGACGATGCAGACACGGATGGGGCCGCAGTACTTTCAGCACTGTTCCCTCATCGGAGGAAAGATCGAGTCTACGGCTTGCAGGCGCCACTGCTTGCGAAAAAGCTTGCCACATTGTTGGCCTTTAACCATGCGCAAAAGGCACTCTTCGACGGGTGGAAGACAGGAAAGAAAGGAGACCTCGGCGCCTACGTAGAGAGAGCAATGGCGCCATGGGACGGTACCTTCCCATCCAAGCGCGCCATACCGATTGAGCGCGTGGACAGGCTGCTGGTTCAGCTAGCGGCGAGATATCGATTCTCGGACGAGGCAATCCGCAAGCGACGAGACTGGCATGTCAAAACAGACACGGAGCTCAAGGAACTTCTTGTTCGACTTGAGTCTTGGGAAGCAAAGTGGCTCGTGCGGCTGATTCTACGGAACTACTGCACTATCGAACTTGACGAGCGATATGTATTCGAGCAGTACCACTTTCTGCTTCCGGATCTTCATATGTTCCAGAACGATTTCGATGCTGTGTTCAATATGCTACGAGGCGACTTGCTTGCTTATCCGCCTCGACCGGACCAAGCCCAAGAGAAAGAATTACGTTTCCAGGCGGCACAGCAATTACGTCCCGTGGTAGGCACCAAAGTTGGCCGTCCAATGTTTCACAAAGCGTGGTCATTCAAGCACTGCTTCCAGCTTGTAGGCAAGCGAGCCTGGGCTGCGGAAGTCAAGTACGATGGCGAGTACTGCGAGATTCACGTTGACCTTACAAATGCGCCAAACGACATCAAGATCTTCTCGAAGAATGGCAAAGATGCTACAGCAGATCGTGAGGCATTACACTTGCCCATACGCAACGCACTCCGCATCGGGCGCCCCGACTGCCTTTTCAAGTCAAAGTGTATTATACTGGGCGAAATGGTGCTATACAGCGACAAGGAGAGGAAGATCTTACCTTTTTCCAAGATTCGCAAGCATATATCTCGGTCAGGATCCTTCATCGGGACATGGCAGGATTCCTTGCCCCACGCGTGGGAACATTTGATGATTGTTTTCTTCGATGTGCTTGTTCTCGACAATGAGCCCATGTTGCGTCACTGCCTCCAGGACCGACGCAGAATCCTGCGCGACCTGGTCCATGTTATACCAGGTCGGGCGCAGCGATCCGAATGGACCCTGCTTGACTTCAAGACAGGGGACGGCATGACAGACTTAAAGCAGGTCTTTGCCCGAAATCTAGCCGACCGCCAAGAAGGACTCGTCCTGAAGCCACTACATGCTCCGTATTTTCCATTGCTTACCGATCATGGTCATCGTCAGGCGGGCTACTTCATCAAGTTGAAGAAGGACTACTTAGGCGACATGGGTGGGGAGCGCGATCTAGGTGACTTTGCTGTGATTGGTGCAAGCTACGATGCACAAGTCGCGCCCAAGACGGACGTCCGGCCACTACATTGGACTCACTTCCATCTCGGATGCTGTGTCAACAAAGTCGCCGTGCAGCGCTCTGGGTCGAAGCCGGTATTCAAGGTCATTGCAACGCTGAGCCTCGACAAATGCATCCCAAAAGCCGACGTGAAATATCTGAACGTTCAGGGCTATGTACGTCAGAGTTCTTTGCGCAATGGCGGCGTGTAGGACAGCTTCGATATTGAGCACTCGAAAGGCTACGATCGACGCATGACGGTGGCTTTCAAGAAACCTTTCGTGGCGGAAGTCCTCGGCGGTGGCTTCGAGAAGCTCCAGAATGAAACATTCGAGATGCTGCGGCATCCTCGCATCAAGAAACTCCATCATGACCGAACATGGGAGGATTGTGTCACGATGGAGGACTTGGAACGCATGGTTGGTGAGAAGTGGGATGTACCTGATGCCGACAAGCTTGGTGGACACGCAAAGGAAGTGGCATTGCTAGTCAAGAAATATGTCAAAGAGATGGGCCACTCTCAAGTTACGGTGACAATGGACGAGACCACGCAAGACACGACGCAATGTACGACTCCTCGCTGGACGCGGGAGACGGTGACGACTATCACCCGGATAACCCCGCATGTCGTACTTCAGTCGCCATCTGATGCTACAGTTCAGGAAACACAGCAACAGACCAACACCACAACCTTCTCGAGTCCAGGCTCTGGAGAGGGCAGTACGCAAGGCAAAGGTGTCCGCGCATCGCGACAGCTTCGTGTGCTAGTCCGAGAAGATACCTCGGAGAGATTGCAGAACATGGTCTCACCAACGCCTCGCCCTCGAGCGTCTGGCCCAGCAACTACGACTGAAGTTCTTAATACTGGCCTTCCAACACCTGCGTCCACCGCGCAATTCAGTGTTCACACAACGAAAAAGCGCAGCTTTGTGGACCTCATCAGCCCACCAACAGCAAAGCGTCGCAAGATGCTCAGCCTACTGCAGTCTTCGGGTGGCAATCGTCATCTGGGATCATTCGACTACGATTCTCAAGATGGCACGATTCATATATACGCAAAGGATGGATTAAAGGTACACATACATACAGGGAATGCAGAGCATTCGGAATAAGTGGACTTATTAATTCCCCGGTTATGGGCGACGAGCATGTTTATGATACCTCAGTTGGACAGTAGAGAAAGTTATTGAACTTCAAGATTATTGGTTCCTAGACTTGCACTCTAGATTAATGAAAGGCAAAGAGGCCGGAGTGGATGTGAAGCTGTTTGTTGCCTCTTTGGTTTAGCGCGACGCGGAAACAAATCTAGCCGATCTCGGAAGAACTCGATCTGCTTTCCTTCACTCCTACACGTGTTTGGGAGTACTCCACCTTAAACCCAGAACATTCTGCATATCGACATTCAGGAAAATGAGCATATCCACATCATGGTACATGTTACCAATCGATCTCATCGAGCTGCAGCTGGGCCAGATCGACCTCCTGCTGGCCATGTATCCGGACGAGGCCATATTGGAAGAGAGCGCGAGGATAAGAATGGACAAGTTAAGAGACATGGAAAACCAGAATCCAGATGCCGCCTTTCCTAACGCCCCATCTATACTCATTGCACTGCAAATCGCGGTGTACCCCGATGCCTCACCCGCACGAACCCTACAATTAGATCTTGTGTTTCCTTTCACGTACGGTGGCATAAAAGAGCCGGAAGATGCACCCAAAGCAAAGGTCCGAATATTACAGCCCCACTGGCTGAGTAAGGCCGCTACAAATCACCTTATGGCTGATATCCCAGAAAGCGAGGATTTGCTGGGTACCATCGAACACGTCAAGGAAGCAGCCGCACGCCAACTAGAACAGTCAAGCAATGCCAGTCTCGGCTTGAACCCCCGAGGCTCTTTCAGGCCCAGTTCAATGCCCCTAGTTCGAGTATGGTTCTACTTCCCTTCCATCTCCACCCGCTCCAAGCGCGACGACTTCATCATCCACGCCCCCTCCTATTCCCTCACTGGCTTCCTCTACGCCGGCAAACCCGGCCTGCTTTGCGTCGAAGGCGGTCCGCAAAGTATAGACGACTACATGAAGTTTATCAAGACGGAAAGCTGGGCCGATATCCCCGCGCACCACAAGAAAGTCAGCGAACGGTACCGCGAGACGAAAGATGTGAGTAGGGTATTTGAGGGGATGACTGAGATTACGGATACGGTGGGTGAGCGGAGAGGACAGAGGGCGAATCGGGGGGATATGAAGGCTGTGGAAGAGTGGCTGACGGAGAGAGGGTTGGGAGGGGCGTTTGCCATGGTCTTGATGTAAATCTACTCGCATAGTCCGACGCTCATCTCCCAGATATTCTCGCTTTCTCGGGCTGAGCATCAACGCGCCGTATCTTATACGATCCAGAACAGCAAACTCGGCCACCGAAACGCATCATCCTCCTTTTCAGCATAAAACAACGTAACCTTCTCTATCCTCCTATCACCAAAGTCCTTCTTCCGCTGTATCAACAACCACACCGTACCAGCTCCATTCGGCGTACCGAGAATTGCTTTGCTTTCCTCGCTGTCGATGTCGAATGTCACACCTGGCCAGGGAACGTACGTCTTACTGTTCTGCTTCGTGGCGATTTTGTTTAGGATGGATTACGTCATGGGATGCTGAATACCCAGCCGGAAGACGTACTTGATCGGTACTGGAGAGGACGACGTGGGTGCGAGATAAATACACGTAGCGAGCCATCGCAAAATACGCAATATCAGACCAGTGATGCAGCGGCGGAACAGTAGCGACTGGTGGATCTTGATGAGCGCCCATAAACGATGCGGAGTGGTCCGATGAGACGATCATGACGCCTTCGCTAGGGTTGCAGATTTGTATGTGGGCGGCTTGGGTAGGCTGTTTGCTTCAGTTAGTGTCCATGTAGGGTGTTTGAAGAGACCTACAGCATAGACGACTTCGCCGTTGGTCCGCTCTTCTGAATGCGTATGCGTGATCATGACGTTCTTCCCGCCATCGCAGACCATGTTGGCGGATAATCCGAGGGCGTGCAAAGCTGGCGACAAGTGCTCAATGCCCGTGACCGTGATGCAGTCCTCGTTCACTTCACCGATGAAACCATGGTCATTCAACTCTACCATATCGGTGAACTTGCTTTTGACATCTTCTTCTGCTGGATTAAGTACATGTCCAGCTGTTTCATCATCAGAGAGCATCATCTGCAGCAGTTTCTCGCCTTTATGGACTGTGACATTGTGCTCTTCGTCGGCTGCCATTGATCTTGGGAGTTGCTGGTTGAGTGTTTCAACCATGTGATTGTCGAGCATTGCGTGAACAAAATCGACTAAAAGCATGTCAAGGATGGATGGTGTCGAATGGCCGACGCCCTTTGCGCATGCGGGACTCTGTGCAAGGCACAGGCGGTGTTATACTCTTTTCACTTCACAGTTTGCTGTGTGGCAGATGAGACATGGCACGTGGCATGAACATCGCGGAGTTTCCATGCATAGTGCTCACTCATTCATCGCAATGCAACTTTCCGTGATATGCAATCAGATTTGGGTATCATGCGCATCTTGTCTATCCAACCATCACACGCTAAGTGCCCCAAGCTGACAGAATCTGAAAAGCCAAAACGCCGCTTCACCCAATTGTGCATGCTCTTCAATCCGTCTGTTAGACTGCCATGATCGATTCACCGCCATCACGCGTTATGCGCTTCCGGATGTCTAGCCTGAGCAAGCGACCCGTAGCCTTCTCTAAGCTTCCGTCGTCATTCTTGCTAAGGACAGCGTTCGGCGAGTACACCAACGCTTCGCCAGTCTCCAATCCTTCGATCTGATGCATCATTTGCCTATCATCATCCATCGCGCTGATATGTTTCTTGAGCGCGGCGTACCAAGCAGGGCTCGTGAAGCAGTGGATAACGGTGACGGAGCAGAGAGCAATGAGGTTGGTCGAGACGGTTGGCTCCTGAGTTGAGATAATGACGCGAGCGCCCTTATGACGTTGGAGACGGATGAGTGTTACGAGGTAGTCATTCAAGATCTTCGAGCCAGGAGTGTTGAGCATGTACTATCAGACTTGTTAGCATGGAATCTTGGTCGAGGACATCATGGTGGTACCTTATGTGCTTCGTCGAGCACGACCATCTTTCCCTGCACGCGAGATTGCATGAACCGTTCCATACCGAGCTTGAATAGTATGCAAGCGGTATTTGGCGTAACGAACGGGTCGGACAGGTCGATGATGGTGATTTCGCCAGGACGATACTTGGGCTCAGGCAATAGATTCGTTGTGTCCAAGAACGACTCGAGTAGACCCAAGCGCATCTGCAACATGGCTGTTTGCTTGGGGTCGAAATACTCCATGGTAAGTCTTTCCTTGAACAGGTTGTAGTCGAAGAGACCATCCTCACTTTCCGTAGCAATGGTTCGAAGAATGCTCTCTACCTTCGCCATGTATAGCGGGACCTCTGACTTTTCGTTGACTGCCATCAGTGTCAACAGCGTACCGATATCCAACGTCCTAGCTTTGAGCTTGAATGGAATGACTTCGACGCCGGGAATGGCTCGATAGAATTTGGCAATTGCGGGGTTGGAGGGTGAGGTGAGCACGGTAACCTTCTTCACACGGTGAGTAGACACGGACGCATTTGCCGCTGCCAGGTAAGCAGCCTCGCTGACGTCAAACCCGGATCCTCCGTTGCTGAATTCTCCATAACTGAATACGAGCGCTGATACCGGAGCTTGGAGTCTGCCTAGGTGCGGTGTTGCGATGAGAGCGTTCTCGAGCATACATGCTGTAGTATGGCTCTTTCCGCTACCCTGTACGCCACATATGAATGTGGAGAACGGGACATTGGTATTCTGGAAGATCTTCATCTCTGAGTCCTCAGCATGAATGGAACCCAGGAAGCCGAATTGAGGTACGAGATCTCGAGCATGTTGCATGACCAATGATTGTGACAGAAGAGGGGCATGTTCTATGTCTCGCTTCGCAACGTCGAGTGATTTCTGGCTGTTCATGACCTTCGTTCTGTCGGCACCGAGTCGATCGATCAGATCGAAGTCGGGCTCCCCGTGGCATTCATGGAAAGATTCCTCTGACTCATCTTCGCTCGTCAAGTCGGAGTCTAGATCAGTTGCACTGACGTTTGAGCTCTTGAGAAAGGAAATGTCAGTCGGAGGATATACAAGATATGTGGGATCAACGTGACCTACCCTATCCGAAACCGTCAGTTTGCTGAACTGAGACTTGAATCTTTCGCCAACATGCGGTATGGTCTTGGTATGATCCGTGATGCCCGAAAGCTTTGCGTTCGCTTTCATACCAGATAGGGTCGAGCTTGCGGTAACGCTGTTTGCTCGAACAACAGTTTGCGGCAATTTGGGGCTCACTGCTTTCTTTGTGCTAGGTCCAAAGTGTTGAGGTTCATCGCTAGGTTTAGGGAGTATCACGCCGCCTATTGCTTTGTTTTTGGAGGCTTTGCTTTGCTGAACCTTGTCTGGGCCTGGCGTTCGAGACTTGGACGGCATCGCCTCTCCGGCTTGGGGGAGGACCTTTCTACGATCCTGAAGCCTGCCGTTGTGAGTATGCGGCATGAAAACATTACATCATAATTTTAATAGTGGTGTGCCTCAACATACTGATTGATCATATTCTCCCTTTTGCCGTGATCTTCCTTAAGATCCTTTCGAACCTTGATCAATGCATTCTGAACGGCATCTGGATCCGTGAAACGACCTAGATCATCCGAATAGAATCTAGCACATATCTCCTGCTAGATGTCAGTGCTGGCTTTGAGCCGTGGTTGCGCATACGCTTACCTCGACGATTTGCAGATCAAGTCTGGTTGATGTCAGCCAAATACTGCAGGGCGACGTAGAACACTCACTGCTTCACTGCAGCCTTGATCTCATGAGCCTGCTTAGGGCGTATTCTCAAAAGAATGTCGCGAAGCTTGTCCAGATTGACTATTCCCACAGGTTGACCTTGTGCATTACAGTAGCGATTGCGGTACTCGGCCTGTACCCAAGCATATGTTGAGGTTGATCTGTAGATTCATTCAGTCATAGTCCAACGTGACGAGTGGGAGACTCACTCTGATGGTGCCGACGTGGCTGCTAGTGACTTTGTTACATTGCGTGGCGGCGGCAGTGGCAATGACACAGCGGTTTGCGATGCGAAGCTGAGAGATGTGAATATGATAATTCGCATATATATGTATGCATCCAGTATGAACCTACAGCTTCATCCTCTCATCTATCGTGTTTTGCGCTCAAGTCGGGTCTCATGCTTCGCAATGCATCGCGTACGGATGCCTTGCTCTGGAAGTGACCTTGCTCGTTCCGAGGGTACTTTGCGCAGAGTTTCGCAAACATGTCAATATCAAAACTGTTTAATATCAGTCATCAGTCGGTTGATTGCAAGTCTTTTCCTAGCTCTTACCGTTGTATGGCTGTCTGCACTTCTGCCTGGCGGTTTGGATGGTCGCGAACCAAACTTTTACGGAAGCGATTCAATATGAGCGGAGAGCACTGCGCGCGAGTCTTGTCACAGTACCGCTTGCGATACTCGGCCCAGATGAAAGCGTCCATTGCTTTTCAGGCTGCCAGAAGATGAGTTGTCCAACTTAAGTATCATTTGCGCTGTGCCACAAAGGCTGGGCAAACAGTTGAGACATGACCGCAGTAAATCGCTTAGACCCCTGCCGCCGTAAGCCAACTTGGGACGGCGCTAGTCCCAATTGACTTCCGCGAGGTGTTTTCACCTTCACTCCTCTTCCACACGTGTGTATCACAGCACAGTCCATTTGTTTGTCAAATTGCTCGATCAGGTCCTCAGTCTCAGCATGATTTTCCGCGATCTGCCCTGCACTCTCCAGATCGTTTGCGTTCAACCACCCTCAGTCTTTACCTTCCCCACAACTTGCATCCAGAACCCAGCGAGAGTCCCTCGCATCTCAATTTCTATTTGCCGCACCCAACTTTACTCCTTCATTGTCTCCGGCCGCATGCTTCTCAGTCCATCTTACCATGCAATTCTTGTATGAATGTTGAGTCATCAACGCTCCATTTCCTTTTGTTGCTCACTCTGCCCTTTGTCAGCGGCAATATTCTAGCAGCAAGACTCCCGTAAATTCACCATTCTTTTCCGCTACATCATCAGACACTCTCCAGCGGATCTATTTTGTCTAAGCGGATGATTGCACCTGCTCCGGCGCGATCGCATGGAACCCATAGCGACTTTTACCACGGCACGTAAATACCGCGATGAGCCTTGTCTGCCACGTCTGCGCAACGGACACAACTCGTTCGCCGATAGCCTGGTTCAACTTTCGTGCAGCAACTTTTGGTAACGAACAGCCAGTACGGCACGGTCTTAGACCCTTACATCGCCATTCTGGGCGGTCATAGGACGCGGAAATGGTGCAACCCAAAGACGGCGAACAGCGATTTCAAGGTGCAGATCCTTGGGGTTTACATAGAGCCAGGCGCCGTGTTTGCAAAGCGTACAGCTGATGTCCAGCATGGCTGCTGTCCAAACCATGTCGCATGGTTCAGATAGCGGTTCGAATCGAGTTCAATAACAACATGTTTAGTCAACCCTCAAAGCTGTGGAGATCAGACCGAAGGTTTGGACGCTGTACTGTCTCCAGTTGATAGTGTACCTAACATGGCAAATATGCTGATGGAGCAGAGCCGTGTTTTGTCCGTCGCCGTTATATTCGTGACGTTCACGGGAACTCTTCGAGGCCACCATCCACGGCGCTGTATGGCACCGTGCGACGAGGTTGGTTGTAAAGAGGCTGGCAATACCCAGTGCGCTGTGTTGACTGTTGAGGTAGGGGCTCTCCATCCAAAACGCCCTCACACCACGCCCTGTATGGCCTCAGAGACTTTTGTCTGTCGCGGTAGCAATTGGTCAAAGTCTCTGAAGATATCCAGGCTTCTGTAAGACGACAAAATCTGAACGACGTCGTTCGCGATAGTGGAGCTGAGCGGGCATGAATTGCTGCAGCACCTGGTAAGGGTTCCTTGGTACACTAGTGAATTAAGCGCACCCAATATCTTTATATGTGAGAGTAAAGTTTCAAGACCATGGAACGCCATTATTGAATTCTAGGCATGTTTGATCAGATTGTCTTATAAGATGAACGTTCTTTCCAAATCATTCTTCATCCCAATATCCTCTTCGTATCTCACAAATTCTCACCAAACCCATCTACATTATTTTCCAGGTCCTTATCAGTAAAAATGTATCTGCAAGAAGGTTCCTGCGGTGCTCGCCCACGCTACACCATTTTGTGCATCAAGAACAATTGCGAAGCTTTCATGTTCTTGGCTCGCACCAAGTTCGATGATGCACGGTTGAAGCGCAATTCGCCCACACAATACTACGAAGAACTCAACTATCTCCTGAGATCGAAGGGATTTCCCCAAGCTTGGCATATTCGCAATAACATCCTCAAAATCCACAATCTGCTCGATCGCGAGATGCAACGCATCAACGACGCCTGGCAAGCAGAAGTGGAGAAGCAATGGGTTGGGGAGCCCATTGCTGTCGAGTCTGTGTCATCACCCATCGATACTCCAAGTGGAGACGAATGCATCACCTGTGGCGACGAGATCACGACATCGGACGTCCGCACGCCATGTGGCCATCAATATTGCCGCAAGTGTCTCGAGACATGGATTCACGCTTGCCAACCAGCTAGCCACCGCTGTCCTTATTGCCGTACGGAGCTGTTCGAGAAGCCCCAGTACGAGGTCAAGAACAGAGAGGTTATGATAAACTTTGTGCAGGAAGGCGAGATATGTAATAAGCTACGAACAGATTGCCAGGACTTGTGGTACTCATACTGTTCGTTCGATGCGGAGCGACTAGCCTATGAGCGCGACGTGGCGGATGCGAAGGAAAGCGAGCTTCTGGCAGAGTGGATCAGAGGATTTGATGAGCTCACAATCTAAGTGTCGGATCTTTTTGCAGTCGTTGATAGCGGAGATCTTGAGGCGATGGCTCGATCTTTACACAAGCTTGAGGTGGTGGCCGTGTGGGAGGCGAGTTGGAGTGGCGTTTCAATTCTTTGACTTTTATGGCGCAGTATTATTGATTGTTACAATGTTACTTCTGTTCACTCATGAAACAATAAATTCAAATCTGCCTTACCTCCATGAATAACGACCTGGATTCGCCCTTGAGCTCTCGTTGTGTGCCGCAATGCGACGTCTCATCACTTCCAATAATACCTTGCCCATCCGATTACAACAGCGCTCTGCATCTAGTTTCGGTGCTCGTCAATAATAATCGGCTTCGTCAGTACGTGCCGCACCTCACTTGATTGTGCCTTCCTCACTTTCATCAACCACGTGCTTTTGTTTACCTCGCCATGACGCATTTCTCTGTTGACCTCACCTCATCTCTCCTCCCACCACGCTTAATTGCTACCAAAAACAACTCGCCGCGTCTTCTTCCACTCATTTCTGAAACACGACACCATGGATCACGCCACGCACTTTCGTCCGTACCAGGAGCACCCTTTCGCTGCGCTGTACCCGCAGGCTGCCGAGCGCCGCAACAGAATCTACGTCAACTTCAGCGTCGAAGTACGTCAAGAAGAGCTGAGCACGCCTTACAGGCCAGTCCCAGTTCTGCCAGTCCACCGCTCGGAATATGATCAGCAACTTGCCGTGCAGGATACGCCCGAAATCCTCAGCACGCAGATACCTTCCGCCAGTCCCTTTGGAGAGGCTGCTCAGCACGCAGTTGCCCACTTCGAGACGCGTGGCAATCACACAACGCATCTCAGTCGTTTACCACCGTGGGACCGCTCTGTCTTCTCCATGAGGAGTGCCACACGCCTCATCTGGACGGATGTGCAAGGCCTGCTCTCCCTCGGCCTGCGGCTACTTGCGACCGAAAAGCTGAAAACCCATGCAGAAGCCGTCACCAGTGAAAACGTTGCGTTCGGAATGTCAGCTGAGGCCTGGATGGAACAAGTGAGCTCTCTCAAGGAGTTCGACGCGCCTCTATTCCATATGCTCCGCGATTCGATCAATACGCACACGCCTGACCATATCTTGCTTCGCTGGGAGGTACTGCGTAGGAAGATGAGCACGAATGGACAGACGTTCGAAAACGTCATTCGACACTCAGAAGAATTGGTCCGGAGTCAGTGGTGCGCAATTGCGCGCGAACTCTACTTCCTCTTGCTTGAGTAAGTGCTCGCAACGCCCTGAGAGATCAGCTGGCTGAACATGCGACTGACATGCTACAGTCATAACGAAGCATTACTCGCCAGTGTGCCCACCTTGCTCCTGGAGGCCGAGACTCTCGAGCGTTCATTGAGTGCATACTGTGCCGCTCTCCGCATACGCTTCTACCTATGGCGTATGACCCGATCGAACCCGATGTGCAGTCTCAGGAAGTACAAGCACGAATTGAAGTCCGAGTACTTCCGAGCCTATTCTAGGCAGCTCGCCGCTCTGATTGCACAGGAGTTCACCCGTGTTCGTGATCCGGACATGAATCAATTGGACGACGTCAGACGCGAGCTTGTCGACATGCCTATCGAGGTTGATGCAATCAGCATGCAGTTGACTGGCACAACGAGCAAGTTCTGTACTATCTGTCAAGATACGCATGCGACCTCAGACTGCGTGTCACCGCTCAAATGTGCCTGCATACTGGGGCGGGAATGTCTACAGGCACTGTTGAACCGTGATGCTCCATCGAGCTATACGTGTCCCAACTGTCGGGCTCAACTTCATGAGCCTTTGCGATGGAAGCCAGTTGATGTCAACAGCGAGAGAGACCTCACGATTGGGCTTCTGTTCGCACTTCGAACCAACATCGCGTCGCTCTGCCGCGAGATCGCCGAGGAGCCAGAGTCTTTCAGCAGGAAGCAGCGAGTTACTTTCTACACCACTCGACTTCTGTATGGTCGTTAGCGAGCTTTCATTCGCTGCAGTCGCTCCAGAAGGATTCGTGATACGTATAATCTGCACCAAACAAGCCGGGACAATTGATGAAGAAGATAAGAGTTGCCACGAGGAGGACTGAGGACATTTCCGAAGATACCATGATATGTATATGGAGAGTCAGCATTGTGACGCAATGTAGGAGGAAGGACAGACTTTGTCATACCCAAGCATATATTATTCGTGGTAGTCGATGTATCGCTCGAATCTACATACTAGACCCAGACAGCCTGTATGATACGATTGTAGCGCTAACGATGTCAAGCTCTCAGGGCGCGAGTATCTTCACCTTGATTGTGTTCGTATAGTCGCTCATTGCGGTCTCGAGAAGTGCGAGCCTGAGGTGCACGTGCGGGGTGCCAACGAAGCGCCGCCCCACTCTGACCCGTGACCATGGTACTCCCAATTCACTTTCGGCACCAGACCTTTTTTAAGCAACTCCTGCACAGCGTTCTGCTTCACACCTACCAACTCCCGTTTAAACACAAAATTTGTGCTGCAAGCGAAATGACCCAACTAGAGCCAGAACACCCACCTGGACGACACTGCCCAGCCAGCGCGGAAGGTACGTAGATAAGCGCGGCAGGTGCATGTATGGTAGCACCGCTGCCTAGAAACAACTGATATTCGCCTGCCACACTCAAAGACTAACTCTCGTCAGTGTACAGACATGTTCGACGACGAATGCGCAAGCTCAGCACAGTCAGGAAACTGAGCCAGCCTCAGCAAATATTGCAGGACTTAGATGTACGGGAGATTGAGAGTATCATGAAGCAGGAACATCTTTCACTTGTCGACTTTCAAGATTTGTACGCGTCCGAGAAAAATTATGAGCACAAAGCGGCGCGAGCATGCGAATGGCTTGTCAGTGTTCTCCAGAGCCATATGCGACTCTTAGGACGAGAGCATGAGATGCGCATGTTCCGATTCGCGATTGAGAAGGAGCTAGCAGGCGCACAAGCAGACTGGTCAGACATGGAGAGGTTATACATGGTACTCACAAACTTCAAAGGCGCCGATGCCGGGCAAGGACTCAAGATGGCCTTCATTTGGGTCCTGCAACTCAACTTCGCAGACACTCTGGGTCCCATGGGCAAGCTCGCAGCCCAGCGCTGCGAAGCCAGAGAGCGCGTGCTGCAGCGAGACAGTCAAGTTGAGGAGACACGCGTCAAGATCATCGACCGATTACACGAAATTAAGGTCGACCATTTCGCATGCGCTGTACCGCTCTCATGCCTCCGGCCGCGACCTGATGTTATCGATGACAACGAAGGAAGCTGTCCAGTCTGTCAGAACTCCTACAGCGACCTTGGCGGTAACACTGCGCAAGAATTGCTTTCCGACTACCCAGTGCGCATCAAGTACTGCGGTCACATCATCGGCAAAGCTTGCCTCGAGCGATGGATCATGACACCAAAGATCGATGTTGCAAAGTATCCGCATCGGACATGTCCTCTCTGCCGCGTGAAGATCGAAGGTGTTCGAGCTCCATCTGTATCATCAGGATTAAATCTACACTTGAAGAGAGACAGACGAGCTATGGAGAACTTGAGAGAGCTGGCAGATGGGTGGGACATGGAGTATGAAGAGTGCCTGGAAACTATCGTGGCTTGCATGAGTGCTGAGATCGCGGGCGAGGAACTGTTGGCTCTCATCGACCGACAGAAGGGAAAGACTAGATGGGGCTTCGAGAAAGACGAGAAGATTCTGAGAGAAACGATGGAAGGCGTCAACAAGGAGAAGTGGGCCTGGGGCTTCCGAGGCGATCACGCCTGGCGGCAGTTGCGGGACGAGTGGATGAAGAGCGGTGTTGTGCGACAGAGCTGATGAGGGGGTGTCGATATGAATGGCGAGGTTTGTTTGTCACTAATGATGCCCGCGGACAGCTGGATGCTGTTCACAATCCAATAACTAAACCCTTAACGAGCTCGAATTTAGTAGTTCAGCTTCCCACTGTGCGCACACACAAGGCCCAGACCGCTATCAATAGATGTAACGCGAAACCACCGCATCGAAACGTGTTTTGACGTTCTCGGCGCAGTCGCACTGTCCTGTTCTTGACGGCGTCTTCCCAATATATTTTGCTTATGACGTCGTCATTTTGACGTAGAGCGTGCGCTTATCGTTGGGCGATCTTGGCCATGACGAGCGACGAAAAACGCACAAGGGGCGGGTCAACAATGCACAAATAAATCCACTTATTCTGCGTTATCGCAGGAGACCAGAAGCAACAACATTACCAGTCGGACCAGTACTAATCACATAAGCAAGCATGGGAGTCAACATTGTCGATGTTGGCGTCTCGATCGTCAGTCTTCCCCGCAATCCTTTGCCGCGTGCCGCGAGCCGGAGGTTTTGGACCCTTTCGCTAACACCTGCCTTTTAGGCCCTTGGTGATCGCGGAGAACAGCAGGATCGCTATATCACATTTGAGCCGCGATCGCTGAAGTCACGGAAAGAACTTGCACTCTTCGCCATCTTCGACGGACAGTGCGTGCATCATCCTCATGATCCGAATAGCAGAATTGACCTCATCACAGCGGCAGTTCCGAAGCAGTAGCACACATCCACAAAAACCTCGTCAAACACCTCGAAGACCACTTCTCCTCGACGGAAAAAACACCATGTGCAGAATCCTACAAACAAGCCATTCAACGCTCCCTCAAAGCCGTGGACCGCGACATCGCCCGTGAAGAACTCGATGGCGGCGCAACAGTCGCCCTCGTCCTCATAGACACCAAGCAAAACCTCCTCGTCGAAGCTGACCTGGGCGACTCGCACGTGATCTACGCCGACCACTCCGAGCACTCTGGCATCATCGAGGACCGGACGAGTAAAGATGACTGGGTCATCACCGCACTAAGCAAAGAACACTCCCCGGACGTCCCCGAGGAAAAGAAACGCATCGAAGAAGCCGGCGGCGAAGTGAACTACTCCACGGGCGTAGCGCGCGTTGGTGGCGTGAGTATGTCGCGTGCCCTCGGCGATATGGAGTACAAGAAGCCCAAAGTAAACCGCCTAGCAGGCCACGATCTGAGCGATTTAGACGGCGTCGAAACGGGCGTTGCGCCAGGGAAAACAGTCACGCACGATCTCGTCTCGATAAAAGCGCACTTCAGCACGCGGCAACTCGCCGGCCAGTCACTAATCATGCTTGCGTCTGATGGCGTGGGCGCGGCCCACGAAGCGTGCGAGGATGCAAGGCAAGCTGTCAAGTTGTGGAACGCGGGCGAGGGGTGTAAGGAGATTGCGGAGACGTTGACGAAGAGGGCGGGCGAGGTCAAGAACGCGGATAATTGTACGGTGTTGCTTGTTGTGTTAGATACGGAGGGGAAGCATCGACGGAGGGATTCGGGCTCGGGACATTTATTGGATATACCGAGGAAGGGGAGCTCGAGTAGTTCGAGAAGTCGAAGGAGGAGTAGTATAAGTAGTTTCAAGGAGAGCATCAAGGATCTGGTGAGGTGAGGAATGGTGGGCGGGATGGTTGCTACGATCTTATTTCTCGCGAGGACGGATGGAAAAGTACTCTTGCCACGGGTCATCACTGATCTGCTGATGGTCTGGCAAGGCCCCAATAGGTCGAGAGGTTCCAGCATGGATGCGGAAGAGAAGTCAGGCGAGCACGAGGCACACGTCCCCTAGGCGAGATAGCTACAAGTTTGTCACCAGCAGTGTTGTCATATCTGTATCCACAACTACTTCATCATCTACGGCCCCTCCACAACCGGCGCCCTACCACCTAACTTGAAATGCCCCGGCTGCAGTACCTGGAACACCTGCTTCGGATCATACTTCCTGCTTACACTCCTGAGCCTCTCCAAATTGGCACTCCCGTAACTACTAATCGGATCCTCAAACTGGCTCGCATAGTTCATATATATGTACTCATTATCCAGGCCTCTAGCTTTTGCCTCCGCTTTCACTCTCTTTATAATCGTGCTGAAGAACTTCAATATCGCTGCGTCGGAAGATGCATCGGACCAGCGGGATGACATGTTCATGATAAAGTACGGTCCGCGCGAGGGGTTCAGGCCGAGTGCGTTTCCGCCGTTCTTTTGCATGCCGGCGAGTTGGCCGTTGGTGATGGCTTGGATGCTGATTGTTGGGAATGCGTCTGGCAGGTTTTGCACGTCTGGGAGTAGGGTGTAGAAAGTATTGATAAGGAAGGCGAAGAGATCGCGGTCGACTTTGAAACTGACGTCCCATTGTGTCTGACGAAGACCGTCGGCGGCGCCTTCGTTCATTTTCACGGTCATGTCGGCGAGAGAGCCGACGACGGTGTTGGACATGATTGGTGTGATGGCTTCGAGATCAGAGAAGACAGTTGGGTTGGAGACTGGTTTCGCGTAGTGCATTTGTACAATCGCAATTTTGCCTATGCCCGCGATGTTGCCGAAAGACACGATTTGCGCAGCATCGGTGTCGGTGGCAGAGCCGTTCGTTGCAAATTTGTAGATCGCGTCAAGGACGGCGGCGAAGTTGTTATCGGTGTAGATGCGTTGGCCGCCCCACATTTGTCCTAAGGGGAAAGCATGGAGCTTGAAGTTGGTCACGATACCGAAGTTGTTGCCGCCGCCGCGGAGTGCCCAGTACAGGTCGGGATAGGAAGTTGGTGAAGCATTGACGATGAGGCCTGAGGCTGTGACGACTTCGTAGCTAGCGACATTGTCGCAGGCCCAGCCGCGCTTGTTGGAAAAGAAGCTTATGCCACCACCTAATACTAGACCCGGAACGCCGACAGGAGCCATCTAAAGGAATTCAATTGAGATTGTTTCAAATGGTTTGGGCTGTGACTTACTCGGCCCCCAACAACTGCAACGCCAGACTTCTCAAGTGTGGTATACACATCCACCCAACGATTGCCCGGACCGATATCTGCCGTACTCTTGTCACTCGATACGGTTACCTTCTTGAAGTTCTCCATGGATGCAGTGATACCGTTGTCGATGCTGGAAGCCCCCGCAAAGGCTGCATGACCTCCACCTTTCACAGCGAATGGACATCGAGTAAGGCGCGACATCAGGACAAGCGACGATACTTCGAGTGCTGAAGTTGGCTTGAAGACACAGCGGGGATTGACAGCGCCTTGCATGGCCGACCAGTAGCCACCTGTGAATGCATCGTATGCAGATGTGTCCCCGGCAAGAAGCTTTGCGTCGCCATAGATAATCTTCAAGGAGTTGCACTGCATTTATGATCAGTATGGTTGATGAAGAGCAGACACATAGATGTACTGACAGCGATCGAGCATCCATCGTAGAGCGAACGCTCCACCAGAGGGGCAAGTTCAGGGAGCGCAGATGCGTTGATACCATTTGCGAGCAAAGACTCCGTGATGTTGAATTCCGGAGCTTCGAACACACCAGCCTGGGCTTGGGTCGTTGTAGCGAAAGCAATCGCCGAGAGAATGGAGGCCTTCATCCTATTTCCTGAGTTCTTGACCATTGGCAAGGAACTGCAAAGGTAGGAAATGGTGAGCTGTTTCACACAAAGCCATGTGGAGGAGCATGCAGGACACTTTTAATATCCAGATGCTAGGAGGTCCCTTTCCGCGGACCGCAATTGGTGCTTCGTTCTAGAAGTACGATGCAAGATGTAAGCGAAGTGTGTCAGGGCCCGCAGTGCCAGGTACCGGGAAAATCTGATTGAGGTCAGAACAGGAAACGGTCGTGCATTTGCAATTACGATGTATGCATCCCGGCGGCGAGGCTGTCTTGGTAGAGGAATCCCTACCTGTACGCATGATCGTATTGTCTCACGGAACCCGCCATCCGTCTGGAATTGGGTGGGACATTGTGTTCATCCTTCGTAGTATTGTCGTGTAGCCCATGGGTATTTGGATCTGCGGGTTTGCGATGTCGATTTTGGTGCTCACGGAGGTCAGTCCTGACTTCGGAACAACTGGAAGGCGCATCGCCAAGAATACCCTGCATTCCTAGCGTTGCGCTAGTGGAGACGAAGCAATTGCCTCCCGTTCGCGAACCGCGCCCTTTCACAAACACCATACCTGGGACCAAACGGAAGTCTTCCGTGATCCCTTCATACAATCGGCTCGGCCAGCATCTCGAAGTACTATGAAGACGATGCGCAGTCCCACAACTACTGCCCTCCATGTAGAGCTCATGGCTCGTTTGAGTAACAGACCCATCACCAGCAGGGCGCATTGAGTACCGTCAGTATCCTCATACAGTCTCCGAGAGCACTTGGTGGGCACCTATCCGCAATATATACGAGACGCGACTGCGCCGTCAGGGCATTGAGCGCATTGCCAGACTAAGATACTTACCATACTATCAAACATGAGAGCGGGAAGCCCTGACGGAGACGCGGGATAGGCAAGCCATCAGGCGTCAACAACTCGTATCTCAAGACTTGCGTTTGCTCATCTCCCAACCAAGAACTACGAGTCTCAGGGTGACACTGATGGATTGCGTAAGGTAGATGGATGTGTTTAGAAAGTATTACAACCAAATGCAACATTTCTTCAGTAAGATCGGTCCGGACAAGATCGGATCAAGCACCCAGCTTTGAAAGCATAACGAAGCGAACACGTCGAAAATCGTTCACGTCATTTTCTAGACCATTCCAGAAGCGACTTGCCGAGGTCAACAAAGCCCTGCTCACTGCTAATACCGATATTGCTTCTCGCGGACAAGTCCCGAGAATCCTTGTGCGGTCCAATGTTGGACGGAGACCAACCCGCTCCTGCATGCGGCTGGAACTTGTCAGACTCACAGGGTATCCCTTCGTTCACAATGCGTTCTCATCAAAATCGCGCTGGAGAATGTCCCATACCCGCCGAATTCCACGCAGCCGATGTGCGTCGGGGCTCTTTATAGCACCACCAAGTACTCCGAATGACTACATCTCGAAAATTGACAGCTCAAGATTATCCTTACTGCTGCCCTAGAGTGTCCCAGCGAAGATGTCTTCGCAGCCTCTGCCCAAAACACCCATCACTTTGGCCGAGCTAACACGCACAAATGCTGCCATGCTCGTGTTGACTTCTACGTTCGTGTTCTCACGCGCAGCTGTGCAAGTCTCGAATCGCAAGCCAATTGACCTTCCGGACTGCTTCATCTACTTCGCGTACATCTTGTACGTGGCAGTATGGTGAGTAGATCCGCTACTATTCGCTGCGAGCTGAAGGCTGACCACAACCTCGATCTATAGGAGCTGTTACATCGCTGTCGTACATCCCATGTTCCGCGTGTATGCAGTCATTGGGCGTGAGATCCCACCTTACGATACAATGATGCAAGACGCTGCGCTCATGCTAAGGCTTATTACTGCGGCTCAGATGTGCTTCTATACTCTGCTGTTCTCTGCAAAGATGTCATTGTTGACGCTATATCGGAGACTGCTGAATGGCTTGCCTGTTATCTACCGCAGGATCTGGTGGGGTATCGTCGCGTTCTGCGTCCTTGTAAGTCAACCACTTTCCAAGGTTATTCGTGCGTAGCTAAGTATACTACAGTCATGGCTGGGAAGTGTTTTCAGCAGCATCTTCACTTGCGACAACCTGAGCGACAAGTTCCAGAAAGGCAAATGTGGAGGCACTGCCGATGAGGATCAAAGGATCATTTTCAGCCTTTATTTTGCTTACGCAGTCGACGTCGCTACCGATCTTGCCAGTATGTACAGTATGAAGGTCTACACCGTCCTCGCAGAGGCTAATGTACATAGTCATGTTTCTGCCAATTCGTCTCACATGGAACCTCCAGATGCAAAGGGCTCAGAAGGCGGGCATCTTTGTGCTTTTCGGCAGTGGCTTCATCTGCATTGCCTTCGCCACTCTCCGCGTCATACAACTGGGCGTTGATGGTCGCGGCAAGACTACGACGCCTGAACCCAAGTGGATGCTTTTGTGGACCGTTCTCGAATGCTCAATGGGTATGTATTGTACCTCCCGTCCGCCAGCAATCCGCCATGGCCCATGCTGACTTTCTACATAGCTATCATGATCGGCTGTTCTCCCGCTTTCGCCGTCTTCGTTCGTAAAAGGCTCGAAAATTCGAAGAAAGCATCATATAACGCCCAGGGCTATATGAAGCATTCCAGGAACGAAGACATCAAAATGAAGAGCATCAGCGCATCTCGGCCGGCGCGCGACGCTACTGATGTATATTGGGGCGATACACATAGTAGTCAGGAAGAGCTAGCAAAGAGCGCCGGACCAATAATCCTGAGAACCACAATACAGCAAAACTCGGAGCGATCGAGCGGTGAGGCCACAAGGGCAACTCTGCAATCAAGTCAAATTCACGCTCAATAATGCAGCCCATAGGACCGACTGAAGTCATCGAGGTGGCTATGGTCCAAAAGGGTCAAACTCACAAATACCCTACAATCAAATATGTATTCGACCACAAGCCATTGGACAATGGACAATGATAGCATGAGCCGGCGCATCGGGGTCTAGCTGTTGCCTTTCGTGACACGGACCGTATGCCCCTTTTGGACGAGCCAAAACTCAGCCACTCTTGGTGTGCAGCTACAACTTATCAGTCGCAGCATCGCATGCCAATAAAATATTATCGAGCGTCTACTCAAATCTCATCTTGGTAATGCGTGCTGAATATACTCATCGCTGCCTGTACTATATCTGAGACGGTGTACAGCATCGCAAAATATTCAAAATTCGACTCCAGCAGCATCTAGAATCCAGACATGGACGGCTTGTACGGTGTCAATAACCTCAAATGTACAATGTGCTCAAGTATCCCAGCTCTGGAACACAATTCTAAACCTTGACATAGTATCTGTTGAGCAGGACGAGCACCAGAAAGCAACAGCAGCTCATATCCCCAGTGCTAGCGATGGCCCCAACTCAGGTACAAAGAGTGTTAAGGAAAAGTTGAAGCTAGATGGCAAAGTGAATGGACCGGATCGGCGGAAGAAGGGCAGAATGAACAGATGGATTGCGTATATGATGGAAGGCGCGTCTTGAAATCTGGTATTGTTGTATGATTGCATAGGAGGAATAAGTGATTGACCATCTCGTCTTTCATGCAGCGACTCGCGGCGTGCGCTATTTGCATACATCATCTTCGCAAATTGAAGTTGGTTTCTCGAGTCAAGGAAAGCGCATAGTGGCTCATAGATGCCTGCCTCGCCGAAAGGTCGACATCTGTGTCAGTCGTTCCTCTACTGCTCCCTCAATTGAGTAAGAACTTGATACCAGCGGCAGACTTCTTGCTTCCCGTAGCTGCGCTTTCCTCGACGATACCCATGGCCCTACTAAGTCGGGCCTTAAACCTTGCCGGTATGAATGCCTCTTTCCTTGCAGCACTCGCATTTGGGGAAGCTGGATCTGACCGTGTACTTGGCATGTTCATCTGGGTAATTTGTTTCGCGCAGCATCGTTGAGTATGCCGGTGGAATTGTTAAGGCCCGATCTGCATCTGGAGTCTAGAATCGCATGCTCGATCGTCAAAACATTGTCGAGGCCTTACACAGTCTTCCAAAATGTTGTGCTCGGCATAGGCCATCGGCAACGAATTATTGCACCACCTCGTGCTGTGGATACATCCAGTGACGTAAGATCTATTCCCCGCACACTTCGATAAGACTCTGCACACATTACATGCGGGCATAGACGGAGTTTACGGCATTTGTAGCGTCGTTCGGCCGAGGATTGCAAGTAAAAGACACCATGCGTAGTCTGCCTCTTAGCTGCATTCCCAGAATGGAAATTTGTGCTAGTCTACAAATCTTGCGAGAAAGGCCCGATTCATAACGATTGAGAGCCATTACAGTGTCAGTCCATCAGCAACCTTGTGCTGTCGAGTAATACAATCAGAAAGTGATCTGACCGAGGCATCCGCTGCTGCCGGCGACATGGCAATCTTCTCCTCACTGCATTTGGTCCTATATATTCTATACGGAATTCGACGACAAACATGATGAGTATGCTAATATCCAATTTCATTTGTACGAATTGATCCATCAGTCATGGCCCCTCCAAAGTTGATACCGTTCTCGATTGACACTCCGCCACCGATCCCGCTTGAGCAAGACGATCTCAATGTCTCAAAGCTTCTGAAAGTCATGGAGCACAATCTCGAAAGCGTATACAACGTCCCAGGCTATCAACATAGCCACGACGAGCTTTCACACACCGAGCTCAAAGTGACGGGCACTTTGCCCACTGACCTTGAAGGCGTGTATCTGCGCAATGGCACGAACATTCAGTTCACGCCAAACAATCTCCGCCTTCACGCCTTCTCAGGCGCAGGTATGGTCTTATTGACTGAAAATTACGTCGTGTTTCCGGATATCTCGATGCGTCGGAACTTTTCGGGTTTCAGTCAAGAATCTGGCAGTGTCTTTAGCATCGATCACGAATATTGCATGCGCCGGGGCGTGATATAACGAGACTTCAAAGATGAGGATGGAATGCAGTGGTTCACGACAAAAGGTCCGTCGAGTATCTGGCATGTCCTCAACGCCTGGGAAGAGCAGGGACCAGGATTCTCGCGATAAATTAAGCTATTCTCTCCTTGCTTCGATGACTACCCACCCGAGGTGCCAATACACACTCCAGCCGAGCCACCAGGCAAAGTCAAGACGTGGACGGTCAACGTCGACAGCGGGAAAGTAGTTGATGAACAGATCCTACTTAACCATCACGACGAGCGCCCTAGCCTGAACATCGAATACGTCGGATGTGCGAGTCGCTACTGCTACCACTTGGACGAAGAGTGCGATGGGTATATGGGCAAAGGCGTGTTGAAGTATGATATGCTCGATAAGAAAGAGGATGCATACTTTAGCTATGGAGAGATGTACGGCGGTGAAGCACTGTTCGATCCCAGGGCCAATGCACGTGCTGAGAATGATGGTTATTTGCTGGATCTCCTCATGGATGAAAACACGTTGGACTCGATCATAATTGATGCGGCTACGAGGCAGGAAATTGCTAGGTTGCATCTGTCCCAGCGTGTGCCGTTTGGCGTGCATGCTGCTTGGTTGAGCAGCGAGGAGGTCGCGAGCCTCGCTACTTGAAGTCTATCACATATCTCAAGCTTTTATGAAGACCAGTTGACATGTATCGGCACCTTAGGTCCTCATTGATGCATGAAGAGTTTGCTTCACGGCGATCCTGGCTTCAATTGCCGTGATCTACAGTATCGCGTCTCTGTGATGGGACTGTCTGGCATTTAAGATATTTCCCAAAGCTAGGTAGAAGATACAATGTTCGACATACTCTACAAATCTATTGCCAGCTTATGTCTATTTCCCATGTCAGATATTCCAACATCTTTCTCCAACACCGGAAGTGTAGCAACTATCGTCGACGAGCTTGACCATCAAGCCGATGCTGTGCTTGCCAATATATGCATCCTGCAAGACAAGTCGCACAAATACGCCGCGGCATTTGATCTAGAGGCGCGAAGCAATCATGCCATGGTCCTGCGCGAAGACGGCATAGCACTTGAAACCGATCTTGGCATCATCAAATTGAATGCCGAGCTCATCACCGATGATCGACTTGAGGCATGGACAAACACGGTCGCCAGTCCTGTGGAGAGGGGAGCTAGAATAGAGCGACTGGCAACGGTGAAGGAGAAGCTGCAGAGCCTAGAACTAGTCATGTCAGACTTGAGGCGCGGGATGGTTGGTGATGAGAGCGACTTCTTGTAAGATGACTCGGGCGTTACTTTTCATGATCGGTGTCTTCCACTCGATATGCTTTGTCGCATTAATCAGATCTTCAGCTCAGTCCGCTCCTTCGGAAAGTGGCAATTCCAGACGTTCGGCTCCGGTAGTGGCGCAGTATTGGGGATATTGCTGCTCTCCCTGAATTCCACAATCTTCCTTTGGCCTTGTTCTTCTCTGACTACAGCGAACGCAGCATTCGTGAAGTACATATCACGCTTGGCGCGACGCTGAAAGCCGCCCATCCACCCGATCATGTACACGAAGCCACCCTTGTCATTAGTGTTAGGTATGCCTAGGGTACTGGTGAAGCCGTGTTTGAAGGGAGCGAAAGCCTTGCCAAGCGTGGCATTGAAGCTCTTGTATAGCCGTAGTGAGCCATCAAAGTCGTAATGTGTGTCGTTGAATGTGAAGCGAACGTCCTTGGAGAATGCTCTTGCGTGACCAATTGGCCAGTCTGTGTTTGCTGGGAATGGGTAGAAGCCTTTGCAGCAATCAGCGCCTGGAATAGATGTCTTTAGGCATGACCAACCATTTATTTGGCATTCTAGCCAGCTTGCTAGTTGGACGCTTGCATTTACTTGTGATGACTCTGCTAGAGAGCATGGATCTGCGCTAATCTCAGGCGCCGAAGCTTCAAGACTTGAAAGCTGTTCTTGTCCCGATGACGGTAGATAGAGTGCTGCAGAAGTGGCCGCCAGAGCGCAACACGTCGCTTTATATGGTAAGAAGATGACTTTGAGGTGTGGGTTGATCTTCTTACCTAATTGTGCAAGTAGATGCATGTTCAAAGTTCTGGAGTGAAAGCTCTATCAATCTGAATGCGACTGGTCAACACAAATCGATGGCTGGATAGTGGCGCGATAAGGTCAAGCTGAATGCGCGGCGCAAGTTCAGGTCGGTCCAAAGGTCTGCAGGTGTGAGGTACTTCGATGCATATTGATGCAGGAACGGCCTTTTAAGCTTCATTTCAGGAGAACGATTCCTGTGATGAGCTGACGGCCTCTTTGGCACCAGGCCGCTGTGCCTCGGGAGGCTGAGCGTAGGTGGCGCTATATTAAGCTGAGGTTTAGACAGATGCAGGAAGTGGCAGGGATCGTGCTTATTCAGGAACACATGTTCGCTTGCGCGATCGCCCAATCAAATGCACAGGATGGGTGTTTAACGACTTCACCTTTGGCTGCCTAAATTGTAGTTGAAGTTCGGACATAGTCATGATGAAGAATGGTTCGCGGAAGAAAAAGTGGTTCTAAGATGGCTGACCCGTCCTGTTGCGCTTTCATCCGCACTGTCATATTGGAGAAAACACGCATTGCGCCGACTTTCATTGTCATGATTGAATCGAAATTCTCTTAAATACGAACATGATCGGACGGCTAGACTGCTCAAATTAACAGAGCTTCTCTAAAGAAGTTGCTACGCGGATGAGCGTCTTGCTAGTATTACCATAATTGTGCGCAAAATTTGTCTGAGTCCTCGCGCCGCGGACCCACTTTACCCGCGGATACTCACTTTGCGCAAAATTTGATACCGCCAAACTTGCAACGTGCACAGTCCTCTAAAGCGAAGGGAGGTAAGAGACTCCATATTTTACATCGCTGACCTCTAGACTGAGCTGTATATATTGTTTGTAGTCGCTAAAGTGCCATCAAACACCACAACAGCCTGGTTAGCGTAAGTTCGAGTTGATCCTTCTTCCGTTCGATCATCCCTAACATCCACCCAGTCAATCGGTAGAGCGTGAGACTCTTAGCGTCACACGTCCTAACACGACGATTGATCCAATCGCAATCTCAAGGTTGCGGGTTCGACCCCCGC